>CAUYRT010107689.1:0-164504 GCA_963574885.1 Lepilemur ruficaudatus
ACTAAAGATATATATAGAAAAAATGAGCCGGGCCTGGTGGCGCATGCCTGTAGTCCCAGCTACTTGGGAGGCTGAGGCAGAAGGATTGCTTGAGCCCAGGAGTTTGAGGTTGCTGTGAGCTAAGCTGACGCCACGGCACTCTACAGCTCGGGCAAAATTGGGAGACAAGTTATCAAAAAAAAAAAAAAAAAAAAAAAAGAACATGTAGATGGTGCCTTTTAATGCTGCATATCAAGCTACTATCTTTCAGACAGGCTTTTTGGTTTTAAGGTGCATGATTCCATGATTTCAGTACAGTGAACCTTCTTTCCAAGAAGGGCAATGGACTGGCACTTTCTGGCACCAGGGTAAGGGAGTAACGGTAGGGATGAGACTAGAGAGGGCGGTATGTAAGATAAATAGAAAGGAGAGGGGCTATTTATGTTATTCTCACACTAAAGCTAAGCCAGAAAATAACCTTTAAGAAAAAGATAAAATTTACTTTGAAAGTCAACTATCATTAAGAACTGAAAAGCTTCATCAAAATCCAGTTTCAATGTTAAACATAAGAGTAAGAAAATGTAACAGTAAGGAAATGACCCAAAACAGGAAAACAGGGAAATGTTTTTAATCCTATTGGAATCTGTTTAAAAGATGTTACATGTTTAGAATTTGGCCTAGTATTACCTACAGTCACTATAATAATAAAAATAATGGGCAGTCAACTGGTTAGGGTTAATTGCTGAACATTAACAATATCATTTGATGTATCTCAATGGACTTGTGTGGCGGTACAAACTCAAGGCCAAGCAGATTTCTTAAAAGACCTTCAGTCTACAGAAGAAAAAAAGGTAAATTTTCTTTTTGTTCCTAAATGTTCCTTATGTGTGTTTCCAAGGCAAAAAAAGTGTGTATTTCAAAACTGTTTTGCTCTTACTTGAAGGCTAATCAAGCAGAATCACAAGAAATTTCTCTTAATACCTATTTTTATGCTAATTTTAAATTTTTTATGTTAATTTTAAAATTCTAATAGACCAGGCTGTTCACAGAATAGCTTGGTGTATTAGAATACACAAGGACTTTGGAATGTTCAGAAACATGTTAGGTTCAAGTTCTGAAACTTCTACTTTCTGTGTGATCTTGGCTTAATTACTCAGCTACTCTGAGCTTCAGTTTCCTCATCTGTAAAAGGTGGGGAAGGGGGCGGGGAGAATACCTGAATCACAGGGATGTGAGAATTACATGAGAAAACTATTAAAAGAAGACTAGCATGGAAGACACTCAATAACTATTAATTCTTACCTTTTTTTAATTAAAAAACTTGTTGACATAGGGATAGTCCCATATTTAATACACATCTGAACTGGAGTTAACACATCTGGAATAGGTTTTAAATTATCCCCACATCACCTATAACTCTTTGAAAATAAGAAGCTTAATTTTCAAAGACTTTTAATATATTTGAGCAGCCAATTCAGGTTTATCTCTAAAAATAAAAACAAATATAATAAGATATGGGTTTTCTGAGATGGTTCCTCTATTAAAATCCCTCAGTTTTTCCATACAGTCAAAGCAGTTTAGTTCAGCTATTTCTTGTTTATTTGTTCAATTCAGAAACAATTTATTTAAAGATTGTGTAAATAGGACATACTTCCTTGAGTTGAAATAATTAAATACATCTGGATATTTATCTGATGTTTACTGACATCAACAGATACATAGAAAAATGTCATCCAATTCAATTTTAAGGAACATTTACCTGAGTTTGAAATTTGAATAAAATTGTAGTACTATAAATGGTTAACATAAACTTTTCCTTCAGAAATCTGAAGGATACTTGATCATTAAAATAATGGACTTTTGTGCTCTAAAACTCTCAAGGCTGAGATTGTATAGATTGGCAACATTTCAAATCTGAGTGACTGGTCCTTGTTATGTATCTGATATTGACATACTTCCTTGCCTTACGCCAGTAATGTAATTCACTATTCAGAGAAATGGTAAATGATCTTCAGATGGAAAAAAGATTCATTCGTTATAGCCCAGGAAAGCAATCTCATAAAAGCAAGGCCTTTTCTCAAGCAATATTTTCAATAGACAAACAGGACAAGAACCACATAGCTGAATAAATCGAGCACACAGGACTCAAATTTGGATTTTTCATCCAACTTTACCAGATAACTTCCTGAGCAAGTAGTTTTAACCTGCATGTGCATTTCTCAACTGTAACATGTCATACGGGGCCTCTTGCCTAAAAACGGGAAAAAATACAAAGAAATGTGAAGAATGACTAAAAGGAATTAGGGCACTTAACTTGGACGTAAGATACAGCCTTACAGTTATCCCTGTGCAGAGAGGCAGCCCAGTATGGTGGGAAACAAACGGGCTTTCTAATGAGAGGATCTGGGCTGAAGTCCCAGCTCTCCTATTTATAAGCTGTATGATCTCACCTGGGTTAGTTAACTTTCTGAATCTCAGTTTCCTCATCTGGAAAATGAGGCAGCATAATATGGTAAAGTGAATATAGCACAGTGGACATGCATACTGGCTGGGCAGACAAGCCCAGGCTTCCTACTATGCTGAGCAAATCACTTAACTTTTGGACCTCAGTGGCTCATCTATAAAATGGAAATAATGATACTTATTGGAGTTTTTCTGAGTCTTACATGAACCATATCTGATAAGATATCTGGCACTCTTAGCACATATTAAGAACATAATAAATATTAAGTGTTATCTATAAAATGAAGACAAGAATAACTACTGTTGCATTTGTTTGGAAAGTTAGATAATTTAAGCAAAAGGATTTTGATAACTACAAAGTACTATGTTAAAGCTATTTTTATTCTCTTTAGGAGCTCACATGGTCAAGGCCCTGCTGCGTGACCTCGGATGTGTTTCTTAATGTTGCTGAGCTTGAATTGCATCCTCTGTAAAATGCAGATGATAATACTGTCTCAGAGAGTTGGATCCTCAGAGTGAAGACTGAATAACATATAGTGAATGGAAAATCATCATGATTATTCAAAAAACATAGAAATTTGACTACACTTTCTAGGTTAGCTGGGTTTGTCTAGTGTTGTTCTTGAAAAATTCTAAGGTCAGACTCAGCAAAATTGAGTATAATGCCTGGCACATGGTGAGAACTCAATAAACAACTACTGAGGTGGCGCAAATGAATAACAGAATATTAAAATGAAGTCATCATTAGTCATTCTCTAATTCCCCTTTAGGCTATCAAAGAGGTTCATATCAGTGAGGTTTTAGGTTTTTTTACATGAACTTCCTGACTGTCAGAATATACACTAGAATAGTCTATTAAAGGATAGTTTTGCTTTTAGTGAAGCCTTTCCTAAAGAAATCCAAGATTAAGAGAAATAACTCCTCACTCTTCCTAAACAGGTGAGAAGATCTTTCTTTGGTTTCTGCCTCTAAGAGGACAGGCTATAGTGCAACCTATCTCTTTCAAGGTCACTGTCCTAAGATTCTATGACAAAGACTTACTCAAAGAGAGAGAGTTACGGGCCGGGCGTGGTGGGTCATGCCTGTAATCCTAGCACTCTGGGAGGCCGAGGCGGGCGGATCACTCAAGGTCAGGAGTTCAAAACCAGCCTGAGCAAGAGCGAGACCCCCGTCTCTACTATAAATAGAAAGAAATTAATCAGCCAACTAAAAATATATACAAAAAATTAGCCAGGCATGGTGGCGCATGCCTGTAGTCCCAGCTACTTGGGAGGATGAGGCAGAAGGATCAATTGAGCCCAGGAGTTTGAAGTTGCTGTGAGCTAGGCTGACTCCACGACACTCACTCTAGCCCGGGCAACAGAGTGAGATTCTGTCTCAAAAAAAAATAAATAAAAATAGAGAGAGAGAGTTACTAAAGAAAAATAAAATATAAGAATTGTCACATGGGGTTCACTAGATCTTGTGTAATTTTTAAAAGATGGCAACGACCTTAAAAAAAAGGTTATGCTCTCCAAACACCCCCATGCCTTCTCTAATACCCTGCAAATGAGTGGTCATCAATCCCAGTTCCACCATTCCTATACTGTGTGATTGCACAAATTACACAACATACCTGAGACTCAAGTTTCCTCATCTGTAAAATGGGGGTAAATAATAATACCTCCTTCACAAAGTTGTTACGAAGATTAAATAGGTAATGTAATAAGGAGCTTAGACATGGAAAGAACCCAATAAAGGTTAAAACCTCTACCTTTACTGAGCCTTCATTCTGCCCTTAACCTCTTATTCTGGCAGGGGACAACTTTTAGAGAGCTTTCTGTAGTTTGCAGGTTCACAATTTAGAGAATACATATCTGGGGTAGCCACGTCAATATCCTTTTACAAACGTTTCACCTTAATCATATTCCTTCCCAAATGGAGAAATCCTAATCTTTTTAGTGTATTTTCAAGCACTGTACACTTTAACCTTTTCAATCTGTTAGTGGAAAAAACATGGTTGTAAAATTTCTTGACTTCCTAAATGCTCAATCACCGAGAAAATATAATCCTATCATAAATATATGATTACAGAATATTTTCTTTTTTATGGACAATTATTTATGCTTACAGTAGAGAAAAGTCACCTTAACCTGATCTCATAAACTATTTCTGAACTCAACTTCCTGAAGAAACCTGAGACTTCTGAGATTCACTTTTAAATTGGATGAGTCAGAGCAGGTGATAGATGTTTTCCAGGCATTGCCAGTCAATCTTAAAGTTACTAACAGAGGAGATACAGGGCCCAGCTCTGAAACAAACCTACTAATTAACCATTAACAAACAAGAAACTGTCTTCATCTCAGTCTTGGGTCTCACAAAACAAGGATAATCCCTCTCTCACTGTGCACCATCCAGAGTTATACTGAATGGTTTGTCTTTCTGAATCTGCAGGAACATGCAGGGTAGTACCATGTCGTACAACTCCAACATAAATAACAATATCCTTGACTCTAATGTCTCAGAGGACAGAGGTGTCGATCATGGCCTTGAGGTTACATGCCGGGTGACCTATAAGCACCTATAAGTTTTCAGAGGCTAATTCAATGCTATCTCACAGCACTGTTGAACTTTAAATATTTTTTAAGGTGTTTTAAAACTATAATTCCACCTCAGACAAAAAGAAGGGAAATTAACCTGAACTCTTAATAGCTAGATTTGGTCTACTCTCACAAAGGAAACCGTGATTTCTTCTGGAAAAGCAGACTGCATAAAAATCTCATATGGCAATCTTCAGAAACAGTATCAATATTATTTTTATTATTACATTACAGAAATTCAAAGTATTGACATATGTTTTTATACATACATGACAGTTTTAAAAACAAAACCTTCAGTGTTGGGTCTTTATGTACACACACTCCTTAGTGCTGAAATACTAAATATCACAGGTGCATTTAAATATGACTCCACCCCTATTTTTCCACAAACTTCTCTCCTGCCACCTAAAATAGAGGGTTTCAGAGGGAAGCAGTAATCATATTTGACCTGTAACATCAACTTGAGAGAGAAAAACAGGTTTTTCTTACCTAACAGGCCCGCTGTACTCACAGGTCGATGTGATTAATTGAAATGACTAAATGAGAGAGAAGAGAAAGATGCAGAGGACCTATGTGGCTCCTAGAGACCCTGAAAATAAAACCAATGAGAAAATAGTCCCCAGTGCTGTGAAAGCTTACTAAGAACTACCACCAGGTGTATAGGGTAAGGCTATTTATCGGACCCCTTAGATCTGCAATCGCAGATTACAGAAAAATTTCTTCTCCAGACGAAATCGTGGTTTCCTTTGTGAGAGTAGACCGAATCTAGCTATCAAGAGTTCAGGTTAATTTCTCTTTTTTAATCTGACGTGGAAGCCATTGAAAGACATAAAAAAGAAACAATCATTTGTCATAAGGAATCCCTTCAGCACTGGTTTCAACTGATGCAAAGTCTGTCACAAACATGAGCTTGTCCTTTTAAAAAAGTTCTAAAGATAGAAATGAACCATGGAGCACCAATGTCAGAATCGATTTTAAAAGTTCTCCTTTTAGGGTGGTGTTCCTTCAGCTTAGACTTCTTGGAGAGTGGTTGCATCTGCTTTCCATTCTATAAACCACAAAACATAAAAGTACAGAGGCAACTGTACCCAGGGGGTGCTCAAAAATGCTAATTGGGAGAGAGGTGGTTCCTATGTCTCAAGCTGTCTTTCATCAGGCAAAAATAGAGACAACCATTTATGTAAATCTGTGGATATGAGGAAAGCAGACTGTCTTCTTTGAGCTGGACCAGAGCTTCTAAAGTTCAGTCATTCAGACGGGGAAGAGAAAGGGTGGCCGTGCACTTCCTAAAGTGATACGTAAAGAGTTGTGGGCTCCTAGAGCTTCCATACTCTCAAATAACTGAACAGCCAAATTTCATATCCGCATAATTGAACTCTAAACACCTGGGGTCACAATAAGAGATGAAGAGTAACGCAGACAGTATATTTAAAAAAAAGCACCCTAGGAAAATGAATTGACTCTAGGAAAACATGTCGAATTCTTTTCTGGACAGGTTTGAGTGGAGGGAAGCAGAGCAGACAGAGAGCTTTTTAAAAGCCCAGTAAAAAGCAAGCGTGGAAACGCGGTAGCTGCTATTAGCAAGCCTCCTTTTGTAAACACTTTGTGGGTGTGAAGAAGGATCCGCTTTCCTAAGAATTGTTCACAGCAAGGCACACCATGGACATGGTGCTGAACTTCACGCAGAGCTGGGAGGAAACAAGTCAACAGGAGCAAAGCCTGAACCAGCACACAAAAGGTTCTTCCTGTTTGTGCTGCCAGCAGGCTTCTGTGTAACATGACACCAGGACAGCCAGTGATTCTGCCAAAGCCCAGTGTGTCTGCAGTGAGTACCTGCTGTATTTGCAGAGTAGGGTACAATTAGAGATCCCCACGTTCCCACCTCTTATCCTCCACCTGTTTTTTCCCTAATTAGTACTCAAATCAGGCTGTGTAAACCTCAAACATTTCTTGAGAAAATTGAGGTATTTAAAATGAAGTATAGAGAGAGTCTACCAGCTTAGAACGACGCCTCTTAATTGCTACCAGGATCAAATATAGTCAATAATCTTAACACAGAGGGGCAGATTTACCATTTCCTATCTTCAACTATTTCCGTCACATTACTGTCATTCACAATATAAATATACTTACAGTCACACATACACACATTCATACATACAGAGATTCCCATTTCAAAACAATTTACACTAAACACTAAATGTTAAATTTTACGTCTTTTCTAATAACCCTTGTAGCTAGACTGGATTTTTAGAATGAGATTTCCTCACTCACTTCTGGTTCTCTTGACTAATAGGAAACAGTTTCAAAACAAAGAGCCTCCTCCAAGCACAGGAAGAGCCCTGGACTGGAGGCTTTGGCATTAACTGTGCAATCGTGGACCAATAATTTACCTTCTCCGACTGTCACTGTTTTCACCAGTAAAATGAGAATGGACTGAGTTATCTCTAAGATGTTTCCCTGCTACAAATGCTATGATTCTAACTACTCAGAAAAGTGAGCTGTCTAGCCTCAGTCCTTTCTAGAGACAACAATTGCAACAGAAATTACTGAAGCCACGCACAGCTGATTTGGGGTAGCTACGAAAGGTAGCTGACAGGAGCTAAAACTCATTGGCATCTCCCATCACAGAGCATTGGGCTCATGTCAGCAGAGAAGACACAAGAGTAGGATTCAGACACCTTTGTTGTCCCCACCAGGGACCTTCTCCAACTGACCAAGGTGGCTGCAAGAATCATCTGGCAGGAGACTGAAGCAAGTGATTCAGAGAGTTTTAAAATGAAATTTGAGAAAAAAAAGCAGCCAACTGTTTGGATAAAACTGGATGCTATGTAGGGTGCACTAGGCATGCCAACAGTTTATGTTACAATACAAACAATGGAAGAGAAGGGAATTAGTAAATCTTAGGTGACAATATCAGGGAAGAGAATGAGAAATGATATGTATAGCCTAAGATATCATATCCCATAACACAATGTTAAAAGAAAAACCAGAAGGAAGTTGCACTGTTAAGACGATGAGAAGTGCCTCTTAACTATCACCAACTTCTGGCTGGATGAGACTCATAACTGTCTTACAGATAAAGAAGGGCTTTTCTTGTTTAAAATAAAAACTAATTGAAGAAGCAAGAGGCTATACCACATGGCACACCTAAACTGGTCTCAGCCTTAGCATATCCTGGATCTCAATGATAAAGTCAGAAATAGGAAATAAATAAGATACAAATCGGTAAGATCAGAACTTGAAATATTACTGGGATGTGGTGCTGGCCAAGGGGGGTGACCCTTAGCTCAAATCACAGTAGTGAAGTGGGTATAGTATAGTCAGGTTCAATCAGGCTGGTGTTAATATTCAGGGGATCAGATATGACAGGGTGTTACAGAAGGTCCCCAGGCATGATGATGTTTGTTGCCAGATGAATAATGATACCTATGGTTCTAGGAATTGTCTTCCCAGCCAGACATTCATTCATTCATTCAAAAAATATTTATTGAGAGCATATTCTGGTATCGTGCTAGGCACCAAGGATATTTGATGAATAAAAAGAGACCTAATCCCTGCTCTCATGGAGTTTACACTTGGGTAGGACAGACTGACATTAATCAAATAATTTTGTAACAGTGATAAGTGCTAAAAAAGAGATGCCCACGGCACCATAAGAATGTACAGCCGGGGACTACAACCACACGTGGGCATCAGGGAAGGCTTCACTAAGGTAGTGATTATTAAGCCAAGACCTGAATGGCAAGCAGAAGTCCAGAATACGAGTGGAGGTTGGGGGGTGGGACGCAGATAAGAGGGTTTAAAGTTCCTGGGAAGAAGGCAGTATCATTTTTTTGAGGACTTGATAGAAATCGGGGGTGGCGGGTTTGGAGTGCTGACAAAAGGTTCAAAAGTATGTGAGATGAGACTGGAGAACAGGTGGGGAGAAGCCAGCTCTGCAGAACCCGCTGGGCTGTGTAGAAGTTTTGGTCTTTAGCCTAAGTGCAGCAGAAGGGCACCTTAGATGGTGTTTGAGTATGGGATGACATAATCAGATATGCATTTTTAAAGTGTCCCTCTGGCAGCATCATAATAGAAATAGGCGGAGGTCCAGTGTAGGACCAGGCACGCAGGGAAGGGTGTGTAGGGAAACAGCAGCTGGAGTGGACACAAGGGTGGAGTCCAGGGGCTGCACTCAGGCTTAGGGCACTTAGCTGCCTCCACACATCATCTGACCACGGAGGTAAGGCCCTTGAAATGCCCCTAGGCTGGATAAGGATTGGCTCTGGATGGGCCAGGTGAGCCTGGGGTAATAGGCCTGCAGCTGTGAGTGATTTGGGCCAGGTCCACCTCATCCCTTCTGATTCAAGGGTAGAGCCTGGGCATCTGCACATTTAATGAGCTCCCCAGGTGATGCTTGTATGTGCCAAAGTTGGAGAACAATGGGCATGATTTTATTAATGAGAGAAGAAAATTACCCAACACTATTTTGATTTAATCTTCCCTATCAAGAAGAATGATCTTAAATAAAAAAGATCAGAATAAACATGCATAAGAGGAAATTAAAGCCCAAGAGAAGTGAGGGGATAAGGGAGAGAAGTGAGGGGATAAGGGGTTAACCCTAACCCTAACCCTAACCCTAACCCTAATTTGTCTTCTGCTGTAGACAAATTCAAGTCTCTGCTCCAAGATGAATTATATCCCACAACACTGCAAAATTTCATGGTTAACTAGCAAGCAGGGGGCTTCTGCTTGACAGAGCAGGGTCTAAAAAGCTCTTCTTTATAGTAAATAAAATATGTCTCCCTGTAACTCCACTCACTATTAATCTTAGTTTTGTTCTCTGGGATTACTATTTCATATGATAGTTGTTAAATTATTTGAAGATAATATCTTTAAAGTTTGCTATACAAAATACAATACATTTTACATTCCCTCACCCCATTTGCCATATTCTGAAAATGGCATGACATTGCTGTTGATAAAATCGAAGTTTCAACTAGGTTTTTGGAGCCATGGTTTGTTTGGCCAGCTTGCAGTCCACTAAAGACACTTAAGTCACTTCCAATAGCTGGTGTACAAAGAACTTTTCACACTTGATCTCTACAGGGACTATCAGGAAGCACAATAAGTTCACTAAAAACATACCTCCTAGAATTACTAGAACAATATATGAGAAGAAAGCTCACCTGGTTTATTGTGTATGTGGACCTCAGCAAGATATATGCCTTATCTCTAATGTGATTTATAGCTAGATAAAAGGCCTAGCAGAAAGTGGTCATTAATACAGATCATGGTCAGCTTAGAGAGAGGTACAGAGTGGCATGTTCAAGGGAATTACAGTCTTAGTTCTGTCCAGCATCTTCACCAAAGTCTTGAAAGGTCAGAAGCAACGTTTCCCAGGTCCAAGAGGAGACAAAGTTGTGAGGAATAACTAACACAACAGATGTACAGGAGCTATAAAATAATCCTAAAAGATGGAAAGAGGAGATGAAAGTGACATGATGAAACTGAGTAAGAGCAAAAGCACAGTGCTGCATTTAGTCAACTGCAAGACAGGATGGGAGAAGCCTGCCCCAGGAGCAGAGTTGTCCGTGGACTTCAAGCCAGCGCGATGGGCTGACAAAGTTAACACAATCTCGGGACATATTAACAGAATAATATTAGTAGACGCATCCTGACCTTGTCAGACATAGCCAGAGGATTAGAGGATTGTGTTTTCAAGAGGCAGCATCAGATTGAAGTATTGAAAAAGACAGAGCGAGGTGTGGAACCTCCATCTGCCATGCGAGAAATGGCTAAAGGAGGGCCAAGAGCTCCTGCCCCCACTAAACCATTCCATACGACACTCCTTCCTCTTCCCACCTGAATTCCTATGCCCCCAGATCTTTCCTCCTACCCTTTCCATTTGGCTGCTGCTCATTCTCCAAGTCTGCAACATGGGTCAACTCCTCTTCAGAAGTTCTTCCCTCTTTACTATAATCTACCAACCTGCAGGACACTCCCTCACATTGGTAACTGGCTCAACATCTTCCTTGTTTCCCTGACCTGTGCTGAGTCCTACCGAGTCCTAGGAGATAGCTTCTTTCACACGGACGATCCACCACACCACAGCCCACTCCCAGTCACAAACTACCACCACTGCAGCGATCATCACATAATCGTGCTGCTTGCTCTCCCAGTGATCTGTACCCTCAGCTGGGTCCCCAGTGATGCTCATCATCCAAAGTCATTTTCCCTTCCCAGCATTCACCCTGGTGACAGCTCTGAACATTTACCATTCTTAATCCTTTCCCCTAAATCCTCACTCCCTCTCTGCCTAAAACCAACCTGTCAGGTTTCACCTTTCTGAGACGCAGATTACTAATTTCACCTCTGAGGGTTTCAGAAATCTCCTGGTGCCCCAGTTTTCTTACTCTCTAAATAGTGTTCACAATACTAACTCTTCTGTTAAATCCGCCTTTTAAAGACTACTAAAACCAACTGCTTTTAAACAGTTAAAAAGCAAGTCCTCATCACAAATAAACAAAGCCCTAGAAAGAATCCAGTGATCATATCTGGGAGTACTGCCATAAAAGTTTATTCCTGGAATATTTTTGCATATATTAACATGAAAAAAATGGAATGAAAATACTTTTTAGACTGATAATATCTATAATATATTACTGTTGCTATTAATACGGCACAGTCAATGTATACCGACTCTCTGTTTGAAGTCCTGAGTGCCTGTTCAAAATTGAGCATCAAAATACACCAGAGCATCCACTGTACCAAACGGCAGGCCTGACATGTCCCTCTCCCAGGTTAGTTGGTAGGTTGAATATTTCCTTCAAAGTTAGTCTCTTAATCTGATCCCTTTTCCCACAGTCCCTCACAAAAGGTAAAAAGAGGCAAGAAAGGTCCCTAAGCAAAGGCAAAGTAAAGGCAATAGGTATGCACACATGTGTGTTTACACATACACACACATATGTATGTGTACTTAAAACTAAAACTGAATATAAAACTAAAAAGAGAAAGATGATGCTGTGGGAAAGCATGGGAGAATGAAACTAAGATTTCCTCTGCACAGCGACCTCCAGACGGGCTAGAAATGTAACAGTCTTGGGGAAGAAGGACAAAGTGAGGCACTCACTATGTGGGAGACGGGTCTTCCTGTCACAACTAGATACCAACCCTGCATCATATTCCAGAGAGGAGAAAATTACAAAGGCAAGCTTTTGAAAGAAGAAATTAATTTTTCTCAGAATATCACACCCCTCTACTTTTCTAAAAGCATAACAAAAGTCAGATCATCTTCAGGTTAATAAGGGAATGCCAACTGACAGAAATCCAAACGGAGTACCTGTAAGAAGCCAATCTGTAGATGCTGCTAACAGGCTAAGCAGCAACACGACATGCTGACCACCAGCCCTTCCCAGGGTCCTAGGAAGCTTCATTCTTCAGAGCCAGCACAGGCTGCACCTAAAGTCCACTCTTCCTCATAAGGTGGCTGCCCCAGTGGAATGGATGTGTAACAGTGTTTACACACAGGATTTGCGCCCTTTAGGAGGCCAATGCCTTATCCATTAGGCAACTGGGGCTTCTGGATTTGCGCCCTTTATAAAAATAAGAATCATGACTAGCAACCTCCTCTAAAGAGATTTCTTGCTCACACATGTGCATGGGAGCAGCAAATATACCCAGCTGTCCTGCCCAAAAGATCTCAAAGGAAGAAGACAGGGTAAGACTTCACTTTAACTTCAGAATTTAAAACACAGCACCACCAAAGGAAAGTACTTCCAACAACCTGAGTGTGGTGACTTCAGTTCCTTAAGACACAAGTTGCCTACAGGTGAGTAAGGACACCATGGCTGAGAAGCCTGAGACTTCACTTGACTCCCGCTCTCCCCCACACTCACACTGACAGCACCCTGCAGTCATTCTTTCTGCTCACCAACAGTCCCCGAGCCCCTCAGGGGTTCATTCTCCCTCACCACTGGCAGCCACCGCCACCCCACGCCCACTCCACCTCCCCACTAGTTGCACACTGAAGAATCAGCACTGGAATAGAACAGTAATTTGAGACACACACTACTCAGCTGTGCTTTCCTATTTCTGAAAGGATTACCTGGTAAATGTTTCAGGACAAGCAAGTGGAATCAGGCCGAGGACAGCCAAACATATACACAGTCTAATCCCAACTGGCCTAATGGACTAAAATCCTTAATTTTTAAAGAACTGTTTGTCAAGGGAGTACAGAATCAAACTGAAGTTGAGTGGAAACTACTTCGGTCACGGTAACTGCTGATAAGATTATTATTCCACAGGATGTCTGGCAAACTTTTTTTTTTTTTTACCTTCACTACACACCTTATATAACTGTAATTTGATCAAAGATTATATTGCACTTTAAAGTATATTTCACATACTCCTAATGCTAACTCCCTTTTACAAAAATGTCATCTCTGAGGATCCTAAATAATATCCAATGGAGAGGAGAAAAAGCAATTAGTACTTCAGGACACATCTCACTTGGACTGTCAACAAGCCCCACTTGATGAACATGAAGGTGACTGCCTCCAGGAATCTGGGACACACGGTCCGCTACAGTAGCTGACGTGGGCTCCACCAAGTCAGTTCTCCAAGAATCAATTTCTTCCATCTGTAAAATATGTACTTTTCAGAATTGTTGTAAGGCTTCAATAAGCACTTATGTAAAACTGGTTTGTAAATGGTAAAGAGCTACATAAAAGCAAGTTGTTAGGTACAGAAATGGGAGGAAACTGAGCCCTGAGAAAAGTGCATTTCAGCCTCCCAAGGGTACTTGGTGGTTAAGCACAAAGGGCCCTGGAGCTATGTAGATCTGCCTTTAACTTCTCTATTTACCACTTACCAGCTGTAAGTGGGAGTTTGGGTGAGTTATTTCACCTCTCTGACCATCAGTTTCCATAATAACGCCACCTATCTCATTGAGCTGTTGTGAGGAATGTACAAGTTAAACTCATCAGAATAATGCCTGACACAGGATAGCAATTAATAAATGGTAGCTAATAGTAATTCAATCAAATAGGTACTAGAAAAATATAAGGGCTGGGAGAATAGTGGGTCACACTTCAAGAAGTCAATGACCCATTTATTCATCCATCACCAAACCAAAAGTAAGTAGGTACTATATAAGACAAAGGGGACACTAAGATGAATACATGGCCCTAGACTCTGAAAATGTCAAAGTCTGATGGAGGAGACAGACATGTAAACAGTAATCATGGAACATGTAAACAGTAAACATGGAACATGATATAATCGAGGGTTGTAAAAGGTGGCATGGGAGCCTGACTCAGCTTGGCTAAGTTGGAAGAGGCCTGACAGAGGAGGCGGCATTTGATCCGAGTTTTGAAGAAAGAATAGAAATGTGTTTGGAAAAATAATACAAGGAAGCATGTCCAAGGAGAAAGAAAGGCATAAAATATGATGACATTAATTTAGGGGAAGCAAGGAAGGAAGGAAGGAAGGAAGGAAGAAAGGAAGGAAGGAAGAGAGGTATTCAGCATCCTTCCATCTCCTTTGCTACCATCCTTAACTCTCTCGGGCTACTGCAGTAGCTGCCTGAACATAAAACCCTGCTTCTGTCTTTGCCCACTTATGGTCCATTCTTCACACAGCATCCAAACAGATTGTATTTAAACACGTAAATTAGAAAATGTCATTCCCTTGCTTCACATCCTCCAACAGCGCCCCGCTGCAACGAGAACAAAACCCAAGCTCCTCATCATGGCCTTCAAGACTCTCCATGACCTAGCCCCTGCCTGCCTTTCTGTATCATTCCCTTCACGTGAGTCTCCCACTGCCTGAAATGTTGTTCCTCACAGACCTCCAAAGCTCTTCAAAGAACTCTTTCCCAACTTTCCAATCAAAATTAGCTCCTTCCCTCCCTAGACTGCTCTCTATTGATTACCCTATTTCTTTTGCTCATGGCAGGTATTATTATCTGAGATTATGTATGCATATTTATCCATTTATTGACTATATCTTTCACTGAAATGTAAGCTCCTTAGGAGCAGAAACCATGTCTCTCTTGTTCATTTGAATTAATGCCTGGCAGATAGTAAGCACTCAATAAATAGTTTTCTAATGAATGAATAAGAGAATAGCAGTACATGCCCCACCCCAAAGGTGAGAAGAGTGTCCCAACCTACCAAATCCAAGGGCCTGATCAGCAAAACTTTTTTAGGTATAGTTGACCCACCCAGAGGATACTGAGTTTAGAACAGTGATTATCTTGAGAGAGATCTCCTAACATCCTATCCTTACTCTACTGCTATCACCACATTCTAAATCAAAAGAAGTGAACATTTGTGACAGAATAGGTGTTTCCTGGAACCCAGGGACAGGCAGCAGATGTGTGAATGATAAAAAGAGGTGTAGAGGAAGCAACTTCCTCAGGAAGGTGTGGGGAGGTCCTGGGCCCTCAGGCTGAACATTAGCCACTAAAGACCCACAGAGTGTCACCACCAGATGGGCACTATGCAGATGCCAGCCCACCACGTGGCTAGAACCTTTGGCCCTAGGCACTGCAAGAGACACTGGAGAAGGCTAATTGTGAAACACTAAATGCTCATGACTTCCTCAATTTATGATTTCTAATTTCATTTCACTCTTCTGGGAGTCTGAAGAAGTCTTCTGACTTTCATGTCGGCCAGCAGGAAAACTAGTGGTGACTATACAACTGTGATCATTATCTCCAGTTTTGGGGTAAGAGCTTGAGATACCAAGAATGCCAAGCCAATGAGAGGTAACTGGACTCTTCCTGTTACAAACGTCTGTGTCCAAAGGATTACGTGAACTAAAATGCAGATGTGGTATGTTGCAAACAAGTTACAAAATCCATTACAGGCAAGGCTCAAAAATTTAAATTTAGTGATGCAATTATGTAGATCCTAAACTGGAATAAAATCAAATGGTATAACTATGTGAGTGTTTTATTAAGATGTGACTTAAGCTGTACTGTTCATCACCAGGGAACAATGGTCCTCTGGGATAGAAAATTAGAAAGAAGAGTTAATGCTAATAAGAAAGGCATGATATCCCAGTCCTTCTCACACTGATTTCTTCTTATCTGAACTTTCATTAATTCAACATTCAATGAGACACTACCACCGTGCCAGTCACAAAAGAAAATAAATCCCTGTAATAAATCCCTCAAATAATTTACAATCTAGCAGGGTAGAAGGGGCAAAATACAAAGAGGCTATTAATATAAAATAAGGCGATCTCAACTTAAAGCTTGGAGGATGGATACACAGCCTGTAGATGAAGGTTCCAGGACTCTTTCCCGAGGAAGACAACATAGTAACCTCAAAGAATGGGTCGAATCTCATCAGCAGAGACTATCATAGGTGGAATAGCCTAAGCAAAGGGGTACAGAGAAAAGAATGTGTGCTCAAGGAACAACAGCATTGCAGTCTGGGGCACAGGATATGGTTTGTGAGCCTGGGAAGGATAACTATCTCTTCAACTAGACTTTAACTCAAGGACAGCACTTTTCTTCTCTCCTCCGCATTACTTAAGACCCTATTATGTGTGGTAGGCCTTAAATCATACTTTATTGAATAAACAAGAAAATTGATCCAGAGATTTGTTTCTTTTTTTTTGAGACAGAGTCTCACTCTGTTGCCTGGGCTAGAATGCCGTCGTGTCAGCCTAGCTCACAGCAACCTCAAACTCCTGGGCTCAGGTGATCCTCTTGCCTCAGCCTCCCAAGTAGCCATCATGCCCGGCTAATTTTTTCTATATATTTTTAGTTGGTCAATTAATTTCTTTCTATTTTCAGTAGAGACAGGGTCTTGCTCTTGGTCAGGCTGATCTTGAACTCCTGACCTTGAGCGATCTTCTCGCCTCGGCCTCCCAAAATGATAGGATTACAGGCATGAGCAACCACACCTGGCCTGATCAAGAGATTTTAAAAATTAAATCTATTCAATTCACTTTCACGTTGTTGCTGCTCCAGGTGTTCTTGGGTTTTCCTAAAACTTTGAGTCGTGGTAGAACTCTGAACATCCTTGGTTATGGGCAGATACTTGTGTTATCTCACTAACAATGTGGGAGCATTTAAAGAAAGCTCAAATGGCCAAGAGTGGGTAGTGATGGCATGTACATATGCGTGCATATGCAAATTTAGAATATTTGAGAAAAGTTGTTGGGTCCAATACCTTGTGGATGTTTAAAAAACAAAAAGAAGAAGACAAAGACAATTACTTATTTATAAATCAATACTAGTACTATAATCCCCAAAGAGCTAATATCTTCTAAAAATTCCAAGAAGCTATCAGTACCTAGAAATAAAATTGTTTTATATTTTCATTTTTAGAAATATATTCAGTGAAGATGTTCACTGCCACTAACTTGCTATACAACTGCAGATAAGAAGTTTAACTTTCCTGAGCCTCCCAACAAGGAAGACAGTAAAGAGAAGCTGACCATCAGAGGAGAGCCAGGTCTGTGGATGGCCACACTCCTGATCTGCTTAGATGCTCTTCTGGCATCCACATGCCCCACACCTTCTCAGAGATTCACTCTCTGCACTTACATCTGGTGGGCGGGGATGCTGCTAAAATGTAGATCCTCTTCACAATTTTTCCAGCTTTTGGTTTCATGATATTTAAGGTAGGTTTAGGTTCTAAAAGTCCTCTGGATCTATCTTATGATCTCCTCTTTAGATTTAAGGACAAAACCTTGAGAGAAGCATATTCTTAAGTGAATCTAGCAACAAGCAGGTTCCAAAGGCCATTTTTAAAGCATTAGTTATTAACATAACATAATTAGCAAAGTCAAAGATTAGAATATAGAAATCAAACATTTATAAAAGTCAGTGGTTGCCAAATCATAAAACATGTATCTATATATTTTACTAGTCATCATAAGTCCATTACAAATCATATACACACACACATACACTTACACACACACATGCTTCTACAAAAACACACACACACACATACATACACAGTCTAAGGGTTATATAAAGACAAAAGGAAAGCTATTATGAGCCTTAATCAATAATCCAAAGTCCACTAATTTAAATGCAGTCACCATAGCTACAAGCTTCAAATTCATGTCAGTGTGAACACTTTACCCTTGCATTTTTATCAAGGACATGTCTAGTGACCACATTAACCTTCTGATTCCCACATATCAACATTTAAAGTTTTATATAGACTAAAAATGGCCACTCTTCACAGAGCTCTACGTTCTTCCTTGATTCAGACTAATACACATATACCCACAGAAAGTGAAACTACTCTAAGTAAGTGTCTAAGAATACATTTACATAATATGGGCAAAGGAGAAGGACAGGTAGGTCATTGAAGTTTATAAACAGTTAGGTTTTAAGACCATTAGGGACACTGGAACCTAACCACTATGAACAAAAAAGATCCATGTTGAGGGTTTACTATATGTTTTGTTTTGACTTATTTTCCCTCTATTCTAGTCTACCTCTACCAACGATAGCAACTGAATGACATGTAAAGCTCCTTTCTGCTCTCAAAACTTTTGATCTGCAAATTAAAGATCTACAGTAATTAACACAGTCTTGTCACCATAACCTAAAAGCAATCAAACTATCCTAAAATAAGATCTGTTTTTGCAAAGGGGGGCAAAAAGAAAAGAGTTGGGGATCTTAATGCATCAAATGTGAACGATTACTCTGTAGTGTAATGCTGATGTTAATGTCTAAGAAGAAAGGTAAAGGAAGCAGCTTACTAGAATGTATAAAGAGAAATGTCGAATTAGGAACTGGAGCTAAATGTGAATCAGAAATGAACTCTGTGTGCCCAATCAGCCACTCGCCGACCTTGCCTTGTAACTACCAATCAAGGCTTCCTGTTAGCCCTGGTTAATTTTCAAGCAAACTTAATGAAACAGTTATACATGTAAGAAATTTAAGCCCAAATATGAGACAGTAACACTAATTTTCTAATAGTCAGGGTGTGATGTTATCCCCTGCACCACCTGGATACAATACAGAAACTTACAACATTCTCCCGAAGTGCATAGTTATTACCACTCCACCAATGTGTAGACTGACATTGCTGCAGAGTACAGCATCAGTAGAAATTTCCCCCAAAATTTTATCCCGAAATTATTGAATATCAAAGAAATCAGTATCTTCAAGTCTTGTTTCACAGCCCCAGGAGTGCTCACATGAACACATCTCATGTGGCAGCCCCTCACCCCCAGCCTGCCAGCGTCTGTGCAAGTGAAACCTATGAGTCTGTCTTACCTGTAATCTGACTCTGTCCTTGTGGATTAAAAGGACTTGGTGCAGAGTTCAGGGAGGGCCGTGGGTTCTGAGGCGGGACACCTACTCTCATACTGGGATGAGGAATGCGCCCTAAATCACTGAGGCGGTCAGAGAACAAACTAGGTTTAGAGTCATCAAGCTTCTGTCTGTGCCCTGGAAACAGCAAATCATAAAATAAAAGCATATTAATTAGCTGAACAATTGACCATGCTAAATAGATATGTGCACATACATACTGGGAGTTTAAACCAAGGAATTATCAATACTGATATTTATAATGATGCATCTACATACTGCCTTCCTCCACTTCAAATTGCTTTGTAAGCATTCTCTGGTGGCAAGCATTCCTATCTCGGTTCTGTCTGTGGAGAGCTGAGGGTCCCCAGAGGCAACTCTGAGGCCAGACACTAGGCGCCTCCTCTGCCCTCTCAGTGAAAAAACTGGAAAGGTGAGTGTGTACTGGGGAGCGTTTGCTTGTTTCATGATGGAAGAAACCGCCTCTGAAAGTTCAGAGAGTCCATGCATGATAGACATTCTGATGTCACAAAGCTGGGGCAGAAACACAAACACATTTGTCAAAGAGAAATTTCCACGATGACTGTAGTGACTTTTTTTCATGTTACAACTATCGCTTACTGAGACCCTTTTCTGAAAAATTAAAGCCCAAAACTAGAACCCTTAGAAGAGATTTTTTAAAAAAAATTTTTTTTAAAACCCAGAAATGTAAACAAGGAAGTTCAAATTTTCAAGTGGAATCTAGATATTTTGTGATTGGGCAAAGCCGGAAAGCATATAATAAACTCTGTTAAATCAGAGAGAATGCTTTTTTAATTTAAAACTACGACTGTGGTTTTATAAAAGAAACTAAAAAAATACTCTCTGAGTAAACATGTGAACGTGACAATCCATTATTTGGAGGAAAAAAAATTTGTATCTCTCTTCTAGTTGATTTAAGTCTAAAACCTAAGGAAATTCTGGAATTAAAAATACATTAAAATTAAAATATACCCAAAGCACTGAGACTTCTTAAAAATCAACAAATCATTCTTAACAAAGGAGTACAGTAGTGTCTTGGTACAAGTATAAGAGAAAAACCTCTGAATCTGGGTGCAATATAGTTAAGTACAAATCTGTAGAAAAGTGGTGCTGTGGTGGAAAAATACAATGCCTAACACATAAACAGAAATATACTGTGGGTTCCTTTCTCTATATTCTGTACCAGTGAGGCCCTAGAATGTTGTCCCAATATTTTAGTAAAATTATTAAGAGACTGAAGCTGATTCAAAGAAGAGCTATTAAGATGACTGGATTAAGAATCTGCCCTTTAAAGAAAAAAACAAGGGAAATAGGATTATTATCCATAAAAGAAAAAAAAAAACTCGAAAGAGGATTATTAAAAGCCTTCAAGAATTGGGAGCTCTTCACTACTCTATGGGTATTGCAAACACCTCATGTTCCACTTAATACAGGACAAGAGGAATGTATCAGGAGAGGGTTAAGTTGAACATTAGAATTTCCCAACTATAAGCTGTCTTCATAAGACAAATTCCTTATTTTATTTGCCCCAAAATGTATTTTCCTGTCTCCTTTTTCATTGCCTACCCAGCCCAAAGAAAACAGACAGGAAGCCAAGGCTTGGTAATATGAGTGTAGCTGTCTCCACGGTCAAACATGTTCCAACTAGGCCCATTAACTGAAATGCACCCACCACCCTATTTCCTGCCAGTGCAAGTTTTGGGAATCTGCTGTAACAGGGGGATTAGACCTAGGAGAAAAATAATCAGGAAAAAACTAGGGAAATTCACTGTTTGTTAACAGTTGCTTTCTCCATCATTTATCCACATTACAAGTAGATTTTAACCCTAAACGACTTTTAGAGAGGACCTAAAACAGCTCCTTGACCTGGCAAGTAAGGTGTTCGTAAATGGAGTGATTAAGGCCTGCATAGGTAAAACAACTAGACTGTGGTCATCAGCTTTTGACGTGCTCAGCCTGGACGAGGCAATGGTCCCTAGACCCAGTTGACTGAGCTTTCCATTCATCATGTGGCACCATCAATGCTGGCATTCTAGCCTTCTCTTCCCTCCCCATCCAGCTGCTATGGAGGACTGAAAATATACAGATCATACACAGTGAGACACCTAAGACCTAACTAAGCCCAGTGAGGTGCCAAGGCTGGTTTTCAACATGGCAGCCAGGACTCAATTACAAAGCTAATAACTCACCCATTACCTCAAACAAATGGCCATAGCCTAACTCACCAAACTTCCATCAATATATCTTTCTGGGTCTAACTAGTTTCACAATTAGGGAATTATATAGTACTTATCACAGTTAGATCCATGGAGTCTGTTCCTCATACACACACACACACACAAATATTGGTGTGGTGTTGATACAGCTGTAAACATTAACAAGGAAGCTTATGGAACTGTCCATGGAAGTTATTTTTTTTAATAGGCTGTATTTTTGGAATGGCAGGTTCCCTGAGGACTAAGGGGAGGGCTACATGATCTTTCATGGTTCCTTTATACACTGGAACTTTCTGTGGGCCATGGGTCACAAGAAAATCTAATAAGCTTTGCCTCTGCTTTCTACAGCCTTTGTATTAGGTTTTCATAGAGACTGTGTAAGACGCGTGCTCAGTGGGTGCATGTGTGAATACATTTTTATTCTCTCTTAGCCCAGTGCTTTCAGGAGTAATAAGAACGTTGTAGGCAAGAATAAAGGATTTGGAATAGCTTTCACACTTGGTAAGTGTGAAAAATTTAAGAGCAGGTGAAATTTTAAAAGCCTCAATGACTTTTTGGAAATTATCTTCAAAGGGAGCCACCAAGTATCTACAGGCGCCTTCAGGCACCTTAGATTATTTGAGGGAACATCTTTCTCTCTCTCTCTCTCTCTCTCTCTCTCTCTCTCTCTCTGTGTGTGTGTGTGTGTCTATCTGTGTGTATGTACACACACACACACACATATATATACACACACAAAAAGTATGCATTTTTCCTTGTAGATATCTGCCCCTTCATAGCCACCACCACAACCACAACAAAATTCTTACAGTACACTGAAGAGCAAAAGCCAAACAAGTTCTTCATCTTTCAACCATGACAAACACCCACTATCACTAAACCACATCAGGGTTAACACTCGAATGATGGGCTGAAAGAAGATGTACTTAAATCCTCAGCACTCAAGCAATTTCTTCAGAAATCAAGAACACAGGAGACAAAAGACACATTGCCTAAATCAAGGACACGGTACTCTGCCATGGTACAGGGAGGACCAAATGTCATCTAAAGGGCCAAAGAGTAGACCTTCCAAGCAGAAGCAGGGTATAAAGAATGGAAAACTCTGGTGTTATACTGACACTCCATGTAAAGCTCAGTCCTGGATGCTCTTCTCTAGCTACACTTTCTCCCTACAGCAATGGTCCTTCCACTCTGGCTAGATAAGAAAATGTCCCAGGGAGCTTTGAAATATATGGATGTCCAGGACCCATATCGGCTCAATTAAATCAGAAATTCTGATAGTGGGACCCGGGGAAAAGTTATTTTTTAAGATCATATTACATGATCCAACGTGCAGCCAGGATTGCAAACCGCTGCCCAAGATGATCTCAGTCTCATACACTAAAGGCCACCTATTCACACCAATGACTCCCCCATTCCTGGGTGGAGCCCTGACCTCTGTCCTGAGTTCTGGGTTTTTATGTCCCACTGACTACTTGACATCTTCCCTAACATGTCTCAATGGTATCTTAAATGCAGTATATTCAAGACAGAATTCTTGATTTTTCCCTCCAAAAAACCCTATTCCTCCCTAACAGGCCCCCATCTCAGTAAACGACACTAGCCACTCAGTTGCTTAATCCAAAAACCTAGGCATTTTTCTTAATTTCTCCTTATCCCTCACTCCCCACAGTCAATCCATTACTAAGTCCATCTAAACTCCACGTATCAAATCTATTCAGTTTTCTCCATTTCTACCGGAACACCTTAGTCTAAACCCCTAACTCCCTCTGGACATCTGACAAATTGTCTCCTTTTCAGTTTCCTATCCTGGACCTTTCCACATTTCTGAAACGCTCTCTCCCGATTGTATGTATGACCCACTCCTTCTTATTCCTTAGACCTCAGGGTGAACACCACCTCCTACAAGAGGCCTTATATGCCCCCCATAACCAAAGTAGATTGCCAACCTGTTGAATATACCCTTTCTTTATTTCCTTTACAGCAATCTATAATTATCTTGTGTATTTTTTTCTCTCCTACAAGACTATAAGTCCCATGAGAATGACTGCTCTGTCTTGTTTACAGATGTAATCTCAGCAACCTAGTTGAGGGCCTGCCATACAGCAGGTACCCAACGAATATTTACACAATACATGAATACATGAGTGTTCTCTTTTAAATAAATGCCTTGATAGAAAAATTTTTCTGGGCCAGGATATCATATTACAACACTATCTTCCCCCCCCCAAAAAAAACCTCATCTATTCTTATTTGGCAATGTAGTGATTCCAGGGGGGAAAAACCCTTCTTTGGTGCTTCCTATGAAATCTTACTGAAGGACATTCATTTAAGTAAAAACTTGCTTTCTTTCTGAAAAATCCCATTTGCTCTCACTATAACTCTTAAGCACTGTTGAAAGTCATTTAGAATCAGAGAGATAAAAAGGGCAATAAGAAATCACTTAGACTCTAAATTTTAGAGCAATGTACTTCTCTTGATGATGAAGACCGCGAGTCCCTGAGAGGGGACATGACTTGCCCAAAGTCACATGGTTAGGGGCAGCACTAAAACTCAGGTTTCCTGATTGCTGGTCCAGGGCTCTTTTCTCTCCCATTGCTAACCGGCTTATTTTAGATAATAATAGTTCAGCAGCAGTCATTCAGGGGAAATGAATTAAAAATAGAGAAGAATTAAAATGAATTAAAAATGAATTTAAAATAGAGAAGAAAAAATTAGTTTTCAGAAAAGATTCCTTTCAAAAAGTTGAGTGTGTTTGGCTGAATATGACTTTTGTTGCAATAAATTCAGGGGCACAAGAAGAAAGCATGATCAAAAGGTCACAGCATTCACACATCCTTAGAGCAAAGACGTATGAGGAACTGTTAAGTCACTAAGTTGTAGTCTAGCTAATCGGCCCATTGTTCCCTCCCCACAATGAGAGTTAGTAATGCTACCATTATAATTTCTGCTTTCAAAAATCAAACATCTGAAACCGGTACGTGAAGACTCTGAAAATGCAGTCTGTGAACTACAAAAATAAACTTGCTTCTGTGATGTGACCTACTTTTCCCATTTTTATTAAAGTTGATTGAGAAATGCTTAGCCACTCTGGAGTGCTACATGGCCTCCCAGCCAGAACCTCACACCCTACACACTGTATCCACAACATGATGCACTGCACCAGCTAGATCTCCCCTCCTAAAGGATGCCAAAATGTACTTACAAAAACGAAACAAGGCACCTTTCAAGAAGAATGCACCATGTAACGTCAGGTCCACCTTAATACGGCACAGCAGAGTCATTTTGCTGATCGCTAGGAGATGATGTCTGGCAGCTCATCCTTTTACAGTAGTAATTTTAATTGGTTTTAAACACTCACTTATTAGATATCTATTTGTATCCTGGATATCACGAATATGTATTTTTCAACAAAATAAAGTCTGAAGGAAGATCTGCCATAGAGCATCAATAAGGAATCAGTACCATGTCCATACTGTGGTCAGTTAGTGTGTACTGGATATCTGCTACATGCAGTCTCACTAGGTATTGTAAGGAAGAAGGGACATAAAAATACATAAGGTGATTTCCTTGCCCTCAAGGAGTTCACAGTGCAGTGGGGAAGAAAGGCAAGCAATTAAATGTAACTGAAGAAAGGCTATGGTGAGGATAATCATTAAAATGCCATGGTTGGGGATCAACTGAGGAAACGTGAATATGCATTCTTTAAAAATATTAAGGAGTGATGCTTTCTGTAATTACGTAAGAAGATGTTCTTATTTTTAATAAGGGCTAGCATATAGTTAAGGGTTAAATGTCATAATGTCTGATATTTGCTCTCAAATATTTCAGCAAAAATAACAGATGAAGCAAATACAGCAAAAAAGAAGGTGATGATGGGAGTTTATTAAATATAATCTCTATTTTCATATATGTTTTAAATTTTTCATAATAAAAAGTTAAAAGAATAGTAAAGTACTATAGGAAGTACAGGGGAGCAATCGATTTTGACTGAAAGGAAAGAGGAAACCCTCAATGATGAGACCATTATGTCTGTCCTTGAAGGCTGAGTAGGATTTTGGTAAGAAGTGAAGGAAGGAGGGAAATTAGCTGGAGGGAAAATGACAGAAACGTGGTGATAAATGTCTTGCCGAAACAAGATGATGCTAAATCACATGTGATGTCAATCTCAACAGGGGCACCCCATTCTTCAATTCATTTGATACTGCTAGCCTTATACTACACATTACTTCTTTTAAGCTATGCAACAAATACCTATGGGAATCTGCCCTTTAAAGAAAGCTCTCCTGACCAATAAAACGATACTCTGGCAGCCCATGAGTGCCATCCGCCACGCAATTCAGGCTTCCCTGGAGAAGGGGGTGACTGGGGAGATGTTGGCTAATTTTGCTGTCATCAAATACATGACAGAATGAGATCTGGTCCAATACTCTAGGGCTCAAGCCACAGGATATAACAGATTAAGAATGCTGTGACAATAATCCTTAGAGTAAAAAGGAACAGAGGCGAGGACTTGCATCAGAATTACTATTTTTCATAGCAAATTGGTTTTATGTCAACAGAGCTGCTATTCCACAGCAGTTCTGGGAAAAAAAAAATGAGGCCCTTCTGCTCTGATCTCTCAATCCTGAAAACGGTACATGAAGGAGTGTTTGTAGGGAGGGATCACGGAACAGGTTGGCCAATTTTAAAGTCATAATTCAAGTCCAAATGAAATTATTTGGAATTTTACTACTAAGGATGAGTCTTACTATATCTTAGGCAGTTCAGATGGTGGTTTCCAGCAAAAGCAATATAACAGGAAAGATTACACAGATTCAGGTAAATTCTCAGGGAAGCCATGCAAAGTTCTGATCCAAATACTTTATAACTATTGAGGTTCTAGATTAAAAACCCCGATTTTCTGCATTCCTACATACATTTAAAATGGAAATACTATTGAGAAAAATTAAACTCTCTTCCTGTTTACATTCAGATGACTACATTTCACTGGTGGCTTGTGAAAGACGAGATTTCAAAGACCTACCCTCTTGTACTGTTTAGTTAAGCCCTTTGCCCCCATACCCACCATAGACAGTTTTAACCAGCTTTCTCCCCCAATTTCCTTATTTCCATTATCACACATTTGTAGTCTCCCAGACTCAAAATTCAGTTGAGGTATATTTTTGTCACTTCCTTTCCTAGACCCCATCATCCATTCAACTATAGGAATGGGCCCCTGCTAGAACCATGTCTAACCTCTGACCCGTGGCTAATATAACAGAGCAACAGCCTGGCATATTTGAAAGGGCACCAACTAGTTGAATGAGCACAAGAGGGGATTTAATGGGACCTTGTGGGCCTTAGTTCCTTCACTTACCAAAAATGAAAGTTTAGTTTCCTAACTTCTAAAATTCTTTCTGCCCCCAAACTCTAACACTCATGTCACTTACCTGCTCAAAACCTTACAGTTGTCTTCCTTCCATTGTCTATTGAGTTAAATAGAAACCCCTGAGCCCAGAAAACAAGGACCTGGACAGTATGGTCCCAATGTGTGTTGTCATCATTTCCGATGGCTGCAACTGCATGGCTCCTAGCCTGTGTTCTGCTCACACTGGTCTATCCACAAGTCTTCAAATAGGCCCTGGGCCTCTGCCCAAGCTCTTCCCTCCACTTGGAACACCTCTCCCCATCAACTCCATTTGGCAAAATCTCTTCCCAGTCTCAACTTGGTCATCACATTGTTCTGGTATTTTCTGTCGCAAGGGCCTTTGGGGACCCCTCTGGTTTCGATCTCAGCAAGCTGAGAGCAGCACAATGGTTTTTTGTCTACTACACGTGGTTACTCTCAGGTACAGTCGGCATTCAGCAAGCATTGATATATCATGAATTAACATAAAATATTTAGACAAAATTTCAAACTCTATTATCTTAGATATTCCTAGACTCGATTGTGAACCCCTTGAGGATGGGTGTCACGTTTTAAGTCTAGCACAGACTTAGAGCCTAGGTACAGAGAAGGCACACAACAAATGCTTGTTGAATTAATCAACAGCAACACAGATAAATTTAAAATTATCTCTCCTTTCGTCCAGTAAAAGACAGAGAGGAGAAGAAACAAAGCTGGTTACTGGGAAACATTTCCCACAGTAAAATTGATGAGTCTATAATCTTTGCTGGGAAAGGCTGCTGAGTCATCTTTTTTCCTAGGAAGTATGCTGTCTGGTTCAGGTCAAAACTATTTCTGGACTAGAATAATGAAATGGACTAAAAAACTGTCTTCATGTTTAAGGCTTCTAGCCCCTCTGAGCCACTGGAAATTAAAAGCCATGCAATATGACACAGGGCACCTCATGAGAGGAGACAGCCCTAGAGCAATGTTAGTGTGTGGCTTCAGACAGAGGACCACAGATCATAAACAAATCTCCTTCCAGGAGATTCTTCTCTGATGGCATTTCAAAAATGAGCTAGCAGAGCTTCTCTGTAAGGGCCCCTCTTAATATATAAACCAATTTCTAAAGGGGAAAAAAAATCACAATCACTACCACATATCTTCAAGAGCCCCCTTTCAGCCCTTGAACAGAGCCAGGCATGTAGGATTCGGAGTTTATGAAGAGAGAAGAGAGGAAGAACAATTTCACCCAAGAGAGGTCTGAAGTCTTTCCAGTCTCTTGGGTAAAACATAATTATGGGAAGGAAAATATAATCTACTCAAGAGACATAATTACATACTTAAGCCATAGACTCCACAGAAATATTCTAGGAACTCCAGTTCACAGAAAAAAAAAAATGTTAAAAGCTGAATTTGCTTTCTTTTAATAATAAAAGGCACCAGTTTAGAACAGTGACAAAAAAGTTCACTCTTCCAATCTCATATGTAGTCATTTTTTAAATACAGTAAGATGTGTGCAAGAGAGAATTGAAAGCCTGCCTCTTTCAAAATTTAGGTTTCTAGGTCGGGTGTGGTGGCCCACTCCTGGAATCCCAGCACTTTGAGAGGCCAAGGCCGGAGGATTGCTTGAGGCCAGGAGTTTGAGACCAGCCTGGACAACATGGCAAGACCCCATTTCTACAAAAAAATAGAAAAATTAGCCAGGCATGCTGGCATGCACCTGTGGTCCCAGCTACTCTCAAGGCTGAGGCAGGAGAATCCCTTGAGCCCAGGAGTTTGAGGTTGCAGTGAGTTATGATGACACCACTGCACTCTAGCCCAGGCAACAGAGCAAGACCCTGTCTCAAAAATATAAAATAATAAATTAAAAAATTTAGGTTTCTAAAGGTTACAGAATTCAAGATCTTTCAATAAATACATACACAAATGAAAAAAATTGTGTAATATTCATTTCCATGTATATACACGCAAGTTCCTTTATAACTTTTGGATTTCAGGTTGTAGCTAATCACAATAATCAAAGCACAGAGAAGAAAGGAAAGAGCTATCAGGCGGGCTATGCTAATATCAGTCCCACATCAGGGAATAAATTCTATTAAACATGTGCTTAGACATAATCCCTTTTCTTAAAACAATGGACTCAAAAAACTCAAGACATCTAAAGAAAAAGAAACTCATAGGAGATAAGAAGAGGAAAAGGATTAAGAAAATTTAAAGAAAGACGAGATGAAAGCATCATGGAAATATACAAGAAGAGATATGAGTAATACTTTTTGCAGGCAGGGAAAAAAGAGCTAACCAGAAACCTGGCTGACTTCACTGTAGCACCTCTCCCACATCCTAATACATCCCTAACCTACTATGCCTTTTTTTCTCCAAATTCTCTGATTCTTTCTTATTTCAAACCTGCTACTCTTGACTTTGTTGGCTTGTTGTTTCCAAAAGATGCTACTTTTCCTCCTAATTGTCATTTAAAGTAAAATTATATGAATTAGTATTTTTCAGAGCTAGAAGAGAATACGGATTTCACTAGACCAGATTCTTCATTTTAGAAAAGTAATCAATGCCCAGAAAAATAATGTGACTTGCTTGAAGTCACAGAACTGGGCAGTGACACTGGGAGACAGTCCCCTAACCTATCTTAGCTCTCTTTTTCATATACCAGACTTTCATAGAGGGAAAGAAAAAAAGAAAAGCTGAAGAAAAGAGACCGTACGAACACATTAAGAAAAAGTACAGAAGCTTACTTCAGAGATGTTATTACATGATACCCAGATTTTCCAACTCCGTTTTATCAAAACACAAGTTGTTCTCCTACTAATTACAACTCAACATCCACAACCATCCCGGGCCATCTGAATCTTCATCGCTCTCTTCACTTTCTGGGAAATGAACAAAAGATCTCTTTCTCTATGTCTATACTTTACTCCCAAAACTTAGTAAAACTTAAGTGTTTTAGCTCCAAAAACATTTCTTTTACCTTTCTTTACTATAATATGTTCACACACACCATAGTTCTTTGTGTTACTAGCACTTACAGAGACCCACTGAGAGATGTAAAGCGTTTTTTTTAATGATAATGTTTTTAGCAATAGAAATGGTAGCTTCCATGGTTGAACAAAAAGCATCACTGTTTATTTGCCAATCCAGCTAAACATGGATGGCATTATTCTTCAAAGAGTACAATGACAACTAGCCTACAAACAGACTGTCACGCAATTCCTGGATCCTGGCTCAATTTCCTTAACATGCGATCCTGTCTGTTTCTCTTTCATTTTTACGGTTTTGTGCATATGTTATAAGAGACAGAGACAGAGAAACAGACAGACAGAGACAGAAAAATAGAGAGAGTTTTAAGCAAAGAGAAACACTGCATAGAATTAAAAAGTGCAAAGGGTTCCTCTCTTGACATCCGCTGCTACGGCAGCAGAACATCATTCTCAATTTTCTCATTTCTGTAGCAGGAAGAAAACGTTAAAAAGTAATAACCAAGGAAAAAGTCAGCCAGCTCCTGCAGCCTTTTGTCTTGCTGTGCTGAATGGCAGTGAAGATCATAGAGGAAGAAAAAAGAAAAAGACAGAAAAAGGGGGGGGGATTTCTTGCTTAAACTGGATCTAGTCCAGCTGGCAAGCAGAGGGTTTTCTTAACGCTTGCAAAACCTGATTACTTTTTAAAGGAATGAAGAAGAAGTAGATGTAAACACAGCCATTAAAACAGATTTAAGGTACTTAGTTTTAATCTAGTCTAAGGCCTCTCCAATTGTATGCTGCTCTGCAATTCTCTGCTTGCTAGACATTAATATGGCGCATAGGCATATGTCAGTGTCTTCTAACTAGCAAATGCTGTCGGCTGAGCTCTGTGGTTACCCTCTCAGGTCAGGCATGGAAGGAACAGCAGCTTAAGCAATAATGGATGGATGTCTGTTATGTGCTATGTCTTTCAGTAGTCTATTTTACTACATTAAAGGACCATTGTGTTTATATCTACACAACAGGTCTTAAACAGATTGTTTAAACATGATTAAACAAGAGATGTCTTTGAAATAACCCCCCTAATAAAATTCAGATGGGTAAGGAACTGAAAAATGCAGTCAACAATATAAAAAAATCATTTCTCTCTAAGCTGCAGGGGTAACATGATATAAACTCCAAAATAAAACAGTTTTCACAAGTTAAACTCAAAGGATTACCTCATATCTCAGCACCTTTTTCCAATGGAATAGCATTTATCCACCTATCCATCTACCCTTCCTTAATGCTGTTGCACAATTTAACTAGTCTTGATAGACAGATAATTGCTATATTCAGCCATGTGTAATGAAGGGAGTCTATTGTGTTAATCCTAGTATTCTTATCTTCTGTGAACTCTGAATAAGGAACTGAAAACTATCTCTTCATTCCAAAACTACTGGAGTTTACTCACATTCAGATCTGCTAAAGTGTTCTTACATTCCACTCTGTCACTAAAGGTGCCAAGTATTTTGAGTAGGATCAAGTTATTGTTATATAAAAGGGAATCTAAAGTAGTGTTAAATGGAGTAAGAAGATAGCAAGTTTTATCCTTTTCTCAAGGCACAACAGATTAGAAAACTGCATTATTTTCAAGCCAAAGGAAGTGGGTTGGTGTGGGTTAATAGTTTTTAAAAACCTTCCAGTGATTAAAATTAAAACCTTTTTTGCTTTTTAAAAGCAAGTATAGTATTGTTTCACAGTTTCTGTCTACTGGCTTCATACTACAATTATTTAATCAGTAATGACAGTTTGGTGGAATTTCTTTCTTTTGTCCATGTGAAATGTATGAAGTGCTGCTCTTTCCACATATACATACATATATATGGTTATAAGCTCATATTTTCTCTATTATATGCATATATATTTATACACAGAGAGGGAATCCAGTCAAAGGAACATGATACTACTAACATGAGTTCCATGTCTCTCTTCAGGTAATTAAGGGAAGCTGTTCTCTCAAGGCCCAAGGTGCTTAATACTCTATTTGCACCATGACACCAGAAACCCTTTTGATAACTAAACATACTTTTCCTTGCAATATGAAGTTCTCATCCTTCAGCCTAAGTAGATACCTTTGCTTTTTTTCCAAAATGGTGCAAGAACCTATGAAACTCACTGGAAAAGAGGTAACACAAACTGGAAAAGTGGGATAATCACTGAAAGAACAGCATCATTTAATTCTCTCTCTTCTAGGTCCTATCTCTTTCATGGACTTTTCATTGAGAATGTTCTCAGAAATTCTTTCTGCTCAGAGAATAGGCTCTTCCCAAAAATTAACTGACCTAAATTAGGTTGAACAAATCCTAACAGCCCTTGAGATTCAATAGTGAAACTGTCCTATGGAACTGATGATTGCCCACAATGTAGTAAGAAAGAAAACATGTGCCTGAAGGGAGACATGGGTTCTACCACTAATGGCAAGTCATGTGCTTTTCAGGTAAAGAATGTTCTCATCTGTGAAACAACAGACTACCGAACTTCCAATTCTAAGAATCAATAATGCTTTGGATTCCTCACCTGTCATTATGGGTTACTTACACATACACACACACACATGCTCTCTCTCTTACACACAATTAGTGAACTTAATGAAATAGTTAAAAAACCAAGGCACTGTTTGACTAAAAAATTTAGAATCCTATATTTAAATTTGGGCCTGACGACACTAGAAGCAGGAAAACTTGAGAGCCTATTCCTAGTTTTGCCGCTAACTTGGTTATGAGGCTCTAGGCAAATAACCTATCATCTCTATGACTCAACTTCCTCCTATGACTCAACTTCCTCACCTGTCAAATGAGGATCAAAGTATCTGCCTCACAGGGATATCATCAGGATAAAACGTAATAGAGGTTAAAATGTCCTATACAGGTAAAACCACTATGTAAACACAACATTCATTTACCAATTAAAATTTCCTAAGCACTTATTATGTACCATGAACTATGCTAACCTAGGGGGCTCTCACTATACTAGGAGGCATCATAAAAACAAATAATTACAGCAGTGTGATAAATAGCATAATCGAGGTATGAACAGGCAACTAAAGAGGAAGAAAGATTAAATACTAAACTTCCAAGAGCATCTCCCAGAGGAGATGACATTAGAGGAGACTTAAAGAATGAGTAGAATTTGGTCAAACAAATGCAGAAGAAAATGACATTCCAACCAGAAGGAATGGCAGGTGCAAAGGCCCAGAGATAAGAAAGTACAGAGTGAAGCAATTCGGCCTAGCTGGAGCTCAGCCACAGGGCTGTGGGTGGAAGGCAGCTGGGCAGATCAGATGCTTAAAGGCCTTATCACTGCACCACAAAGTCTGAACTTCATCCTTCAAATAACAGGGAGCCACTGAAGTATTTTAAGCAAGGATGTGCGATGAGTTGGTTTACAGTTTAGGAAGACCACTTTACTTACAGGGGAAGAGAGATTGAGAAGTGAGTGGAGTTAGAGACATAAAACCAGTTAGAAAATTATTTTTATGTTATAAATCAAGAGATAAAGAATTGAGAGAGTGAAGTGAGCAAACACATTGCTAACAGAGATGAGGGAATGAATTTGAGACATAGAATAGAGACAGAGACAACAGTACAGTGGAATAAATTAGATGTAAGAAGTAAGACACAGTGAGTCTCAGGTTTCTGGTCTGGTCAACAGGGTGAACTGTGGTATACTCAGAACTGGCAAACTGAAGGAGGTTCATGTTTGGGCAGAGAAGTTCGCTTGAAGTGGAGGTGGGGAATCCCTAATGTTGTGTTGTACATGAGTTTGAAGTACCCATGGGACATATTCAGGTGCAGATGCTCAGGAAGCAAACTAGAAACGTGAGTCTGAAGTTCAGAAGAGGCTGGAGATACATTTTCAGTAGTCTCAGGAACACAAAGCTAATGGTGTAAATGAGGACACTTGGGGAATGGATACAGAATGAGTGGAGAAAAGTGTCTAAAAGGGAACCTTAAGAAGGACAAACATTTAAGGGGGTTAGGCAAGGAAGAGAAGCCAGTAATCTAGGAAAGAGAAGGAAGAGCTGGTGGAAGAGACAACCCATGGAGTAGCCACTAAAATGGTTCTGAATCTGCTCTACTGCTGCTTCAGGGGCCCAGGAGAGCTTAGAAAGAGAAACTTCTATTTCAGGTCAAGGACACAAAGTTAATTTGGCCACAAAGATAAAACTCTCCTCCATTCATTCCATACCCATTCCCCAAGTGACCTCATCAGCATCAATGGCTTCAAGTTCCTGTGACTACCAAAAATGCATATCTAGTCTCCGCTGAACTTCAGACTCATATTTCTAAGACCTTCTTGGACGTATCTGTATAAAAATACTTCTAACAGGTGGCTATAAGCATGCACGGTGTCTTCTGAGTTCAATCTTGGTCATGTTATTTTAATCAAATGGGAGAAATACCTGGACTAAAAGCCCTCCCAAATGCATGGCAACCAGTCCTTCCTGGGCCAAGTCACAAGTCAGACTGTGGCTCCGTACCTACCACGTGCACAGGTCAGAGAGTAAGCAAAATGTGCTCTGGCCTAAATATTATATTGGGAATGCCAACATTGGAGTCAGCATCAAAAATGAGGGAGAGCTAAAGAAAACATGAAGTGACAGCAAATACCTCTAAAGTTAACTATCCTCCCCAGCATATCTTCTGAGCAAGGTTCCTCCCTGAAGGCTCCCTGAATCTTACGGGGAAGTATATCTGACCACTTCTTACCCTACCATTTGCCACTCCAATAAGCTTAAGAGAAATGTGGAAACAAAACAGAATAGACTCAATCCCCTCTTCTCCACCTTATCCCCTTCTTGCATTCTCACTCTTGCTGTCTATCCGAAAGCAACAAACCCTAAAAAATGTATATGGAGATAAAAGAAAAGAATACATCTGTTATGAATAGAAGTATGGCAGAGATCCAATGCAAATAGTCTGAGTGATATCATTTGCAGAGTTGCGAACTTAACTAATAAACACATATAAAAGACTCTGAAAAGAAAGTTTGAGCCACCAAATTGGCCTAAAGATTTTTAGACCTCTTCTTTCTCCCTATATGAAATCTGAACACCAGAGGTTGCTAAAATCTAGAGCAATTTACAACGTCCCTTGAAAAAACATGACTATCTCCTCTACTGATTTTGTAATGGCCTTACTTTCCATTAATTCAAATTTAGACCCTAGGCTGGTCTATAATTTTATGTACTAGTTCACAGTATAAATTTTTATTTCTTAACGCTAATCGAAAAACAAACTTCTGTATGCATTAAGACTGAAGTCCTCAAACCCCATCCCTTCCATTAGGGACCAGGCCACAGAGCTCGGCCGCCCCACCCCCAAACCCCCATCCCTGGTGCATGGAAAAACTGTCTTCCATGAGACTTAGGAAAGCAGGGGAAGGGCAGTGCACAGCAGGAGGTGAGCAGCAGACTGAAGGAGTGAAACTTCACCTGTATTTACAGCCATTCCCCATTGCTGGCGCCACCACATAAGCTCCACCCCACCAGATCAGCGGAGGCATTAGATTGTCACAAGAGCGCCAACCCTGCCATAAACTGCACATGCGAGGGATCTGTGCTGCCCGCTCCATATGAGGATCTAATGCCTGATGATCTGAGGTGAAGCTGAGGTGGTGATGCTAGCACTGCTGAGCGGCTGCAAATACAGATTATCGTTAGCAGAGAGGTTTGACTGCACAATAAATGTGATTTGCTTGATTCATCCCGAAACCATCCCCCCCCACTGCGCGGGTAGGTGGAAAAGGTTGGGGACTGCTGTATTAAGAAGATTCATTCAATTACCTGATCTGCTCTGTTCAAATCAACTATTTTCAATTGAATATCTACAGTGTGAAAGGCATTATCACATTTATACTGGTGCAGCTCTAGTAAGGGGCATGTAACCCTGAATGTTGAATAGGCCCTAGATTAATAGAAGATTAATAGAAAAAAGAGCAGATGACCGTTGAGGTAGAAGGAACCGCCTAAGCCAACGTATGAAGGCATGCAATATTGTATCTGCATACCACAACTTCCATCAGTAGACTTGCAAGTGGAGCCAGGGACAAGATGGAGGGGTTTTTTTTTCCATCATAAAAGTAAAAGACATACAGTGTTAGTCTTCTAAAAGTCACCATCATTCTACCTAGAATTTGATATTGAAGAATCTCTACCAAAAAGCCTAATTAGAAATCTTCAAGATTCAGCTCAAATGCCTTGACTTCAATAAAACCTTCCCTCCACCTCCCAAATAGAAGTAAAACTGCTTCTGAACTTCTATGTCACTTCACCTGCCACTTTCTTGTGTCTTTTCTCGTTTTCTATCACTTTCTGTCACACAATCACAGTCAGTAATATCTATGTCTTATCTCCTAAATTAGACTGAGCTTCTTTCTGGACCATGTGATGAGCCAGAGATGATTAAGTCAACTCTCAATTCCCACGGCCCTTTTTAAAGTGCATCAGGTAGGCACCCAATAAGTGTTTGTTCAATAAATAAATGACTGAATCCGGAATGTGGGTCAGTGACTAAAGGATCTATATGCTAGCAACCATTCCACCTAGTGAACAACAGTTCTCACTACAAAAACACCTACAACAATAGAAAAAGTCTTCTTAACCATTCACAGTCATAGATTATCTGGCCTTCTTCCTCTAGGATAGGAAATGAAAAGCTGAACTTGGTGTCTGTTAAGTACTCACTGACAGTCTGACGCTCAAAGAGACATTTCAGCTTCCTAGTATTATCAACAGCCAGACTTAAGCTCTACAGATGCTGATAAGATTTCAGGCTTATTAACAGACATGAACAAATATCAATGGTTTGCTTATATTCCTTCTACAGCAAAGACTAAACAGGAAGACTGCCTAGTCCCTCAAAAAAGATGAAATCCACAATGATTCATCACAATGTACACATTATAGTGTGTACTTAACTACATATATACAACATAAAATTATTGTGGGTGTTTTAAATATATTTTCCTAACTTAGTTTATCCCCAAATATTCCCTAGCCATTGTACCAACTGCACTCTTACTCACTTTAACTTTTATTACAATATACCTAGCTCTAGGGACACCTAGCACTATGACAACTAGTTCAGAGGAAAGTTTTATAGCCATTGATGTTGGGCAAAGAGGAAAAAAAAAATCAAATGAATCTGCAGTAAGAGTTTGGATAGACAGAATGCAATTATCCTGACCTTATGATGTGTTTTCAGTGTTGACAAATCACATTTCGCTGGATTAAGGGCAATTTTTCTTTTCTTTTAAAAACAAAACCCCTTGGCCCAGACAATAATACAAACATTTAAACCTGAAGTTGCTGCACTGCTGCAGCTCAGCCTGCTTCTTCCCAAGGACCTTATACCTGGTAACCACAGTGGCATTTGTGAAAAAGGAAAGAAAACATCTGACTTTCACAACTACGCCTAAGGAAGAAAACTTGACGTTCATTCTCACACATATGTGACTCCTTTCAAGAACTCCTGACTCAAAATTTCAGAGGGAAGTGGCCCTGTAATAACATCTCTTCTGAGAATAGTGCCATATGGTTTTAACAGAGGTTTATTTCCTGAACCCGAAGAGGACTGCTGATTCTCAATCCAACGAAAATAATTATGCAGACAATTTCACTCTATTACTTTCAGTGAAACCCATTCTGTGTGGTCCCACACATGCCCGCTGACACCTTCAAAGAGACATTAAGCCATTTTTACGTACTGTACCCTTAATGGGTGGAATGCAAGGTAAATTTCCTTGAAGATTAGCACCTGTCGTCATGCATAAGGCACCCCCAACACCTTTGACGACCACATGTTAATTATCTGAATGGGTCCAGAAAAAGGAGAGAGATGAACAGGACTTCCAAGTTAAGCAACAACTAATTATCCATTAGATATTAAGGCAAATACACACACACACACACACACACACACACCCCAAAAAACACACACCAAGAACTGGAAACACAACATCTCCCAAGGTCAACATCACTGCTGGGAAATTACTTCAGATATGATTGTCAGGTGGGAGGACTGGGGAGGGTGAAGCTGGGGGGGGTGTGAGAATAGGGAACCACTCCCTTGTGTAAGTCGTAGCAACATTCAACTGCTAACCTTAAAATAATCAAGAGAATAGGAAAATAAAATCCCTTCAGCACAAAGGCTGAGCAACACAAATGCTGTAAAAATAAAGATTTAAACCAAAGAATACAGCTATTAAATAGTTCTTTCAAAGAAGACCACCCTTTAAGCCTAAGAATATTCCCTTAAGAACAGATTATGTTAACCTACTCCAGGTTGCCCCAGAATCTGAATTTTATTACAGTAGCTGGCTATGAAATGAACTAGTTGTCCCATTCAGACTACTAAAGACCATCAAGTTTGAAAATGAACTGGTGAAAACTTTTATATTTTGCCAACATACTTGGTGCATTGCAAAAAGATCCTCTTTTCCTCCCATAAGATCTTTGCCTTCCAAAACCCACCCACCTATCTTGAATCGGTACAGAAACAACCAGAAAGAGTAAAGGTTCTCAGTATGTCCACAGGAGTTTCAGTAAATTGAACCAAAAATCACAAATATTCTCTAAAAGAGAGAGACAGAGACAAAGACTGTAAGGAAAGTGTCCAGGCCCACAAGGTCAGAGCAGGAACCAGATACAAGCCGGCACAGTATTAACCGCAAGGCAGGTCCAAAGGCTGCTCCAGGACTGTTTTCTTTAGACTGCCTAAAAGTCTTGCCAAGAAACAGACGGATGCTGCTGAAAGAATATCTTCCACAGCTGGGCATCTGGGTTGTGTGACAGACAGCCCTGCTCCTGTGTGTGTGGCCTGTAGAAAGAATCGAAAGCCTACGAGGGAACACTTGGCAAAATGGGAGAAAGTCTAAGGTTGTTCTTTTTTGGGAGGAAGGGAACATAATTTCAAAATCGTACACATCTGATTGAAATTTTACCTTTGTTGCTGACACCCAGGCTTAAATTTTGTTTCTCATTTTGGCTGTTCCTGATGTCTCCTTACTGATGGGGTAGAGAAAGCCCCGTGCTCACTTTCGTTTCTAATAATACTGTTACATCTAGTTTTTGTACCAGCCAACACTAAGGCTTTTCTGTTGTTTGTTTGTTTTTAACAATCCAGGGGCATGTTTAAATGAAAAACGAACTAAAAATCTTGAAATTTCTTAAAAACAGCAATAACTGGGAACAGCCTAGTCATGCATGAGAACTATGTTGCCAAACAAGTTTTGGATGAATTTTCTTAAATAAAAAAAGAATTTTTTTTTACTTACCTTCATTTATCAGATTTATTCTCTTAAAACACTAACAGTACCAAAGTTTAACTTCGATAGCGTATTGGCTAAAACAATGAAACAAGAACAAAGCTCTATTAAAGAAAGAAGATCAGTCCTTAAAACTAAAAAATCAGAGCTCCGTAGAGAAAAGGAAGGTAAGCCAGGAAAATCAGCCATTAGTAGAGAAATCCTACTTCCCAATTTTAATGGAATAAGAGGACACCATCTTCTTCACTATTCTATTTAATCTAAATAGCTTTGAAGATGCCCAGAGCAAGGAGTATAAATGCTGCTTGGGTTCTATACTACACACAAAAAAATATGCACAGAGCACCCTGCATTTGAGGAATTTAAAAACAGATCAGTGATCTGATTTAGATCCATAAATGGCACCCAAACACTAGCACTTTGTACGGAAGCCATACACACTCCTTATAACCAAGAATGCCTTTGTTCTGGGCCTGCTGTCTGATGTAACAAATCTGGTGAAACCAATGAGTGGGAATCACTCTACTAAATTTAAAAGCTGAGACACTTTTGCTAAAAGCAATGGGAAGAAACGTAGGAGTAATTTCCCACCCCCATTCCCAACTCCCAAGTGTCCATGTCCCAGGATGGCTTCTGGGCTGGCTTTCTTTCATCCTTGTCTCTAACTGGCAGAACTGAAAAGCTATACCATTATAATTACTACAGTACCATTATTACGGAAGCTTTTGTTAAATCTCTAATTTTGGGACTTGAATGTACAAAGTCTACAAAAATTTCCCTGGGACAGGGTGGTAGAGGGAGTGGGTTAAAATGAACCAGTTTAATTTCTATGGAAACTTTTTGCCCTCCCAAAGTCACAGGACCTGCCAGAGTTCTGATTTAACAAACGTTAGAATTTGGGGCATGTCTTCAAAGAAATATATTACAAAGGGAAACAGGCCTGGAAGTGAGACATTTTAATGTCCAACCATAGTGCCACAGAAGGCACAGTTTCTGAGCCCCAAGGCAAAAGCTCAGAGAGACCAAGAGAAGTATTCTGGGTACCAAAGAAATGACGATCTGATCAAAGGACAATCTTGGACTCAGATGGAGGCCAGGTTGCTTTTCCTGAGTATCAGGGTCCATAATGACCTCATCCCCAAAATCAGTGGTACTCTTACCTGTATAATTCATGTAACATTTATCATATACTTCTTTGTAATCTCTTCTGGCAGATATTTCTAGACTTCCTGGACCTACGTAAAATTTTTGAAGGCAGACTACATCTTTATATTCCATTGTGTCTCTCAAACTACAAGAAGATCTGGTTTTTAATTGACTGATTCATCCAAAGTCTGGGCCTTTTTTTCTATCAAGCTGTGGTCTGGGCAAGGCTCAAATGCATCTCAGGCGAGAGATGGAAAGTAAGTAATGAAAATTAATCATGTCATTTGGCCATATCATTTTCTTGGATCACTTTACATGGTGTCTACATTCAAAGACAAATACTTCCTACCTCAGAAAAAAATTATAAACAAAGAGCTGTTAGGTTTCTCATCATCCTACACAATAATAATACTTTTGTTGATTAGCACTTATGGTTTGACTAATTATTTAATATATGAAAACACAACCATGAAAACTACACATTGCCAGAGTGTTGCAGTTGGATTGACAGAAAATATAATATCTACTTTTCCAGTGGCAGTGGTGGTGTGCAGTAGCTTAAATGTGTTTTTCATTGTCGAAGGGGTCTGATTTCTTTCATACGGATATTGTTAGGAGGCTGAGGATTGGTGATGGAGTTAAGATGACAGAAAATGAAGCCGTGGCAGGAAAGACTGCACAAATGCTTTATGCTCCTCCAGTTAAGAGATGAAAGGTGGGTGGAGTAAGCACTGGGCTTTCCTAGCTCATGTCATTGGAGAGGGATGCTCAAAAAAGTTGAAAGCTTTCAGTTCTTGGAAATCTTACTTGCTCTTTAGACTGCATGTTTTAGAAGGAGATCTTGAAGGAATTACCCATAGTGGTTTTGAGGTTTTTGAATAAAGGGAGAAAACAGGGAAATTGCAAGGGCATCCTGATTGACTTCAAAGTTGATTTTATCTGCACATTTCAGAACTGAATGAAAAAGAGGCACTTAATCCACTTTCTCTACAATGTTTCAATGCTGGTTTAATTTTGCTCCAAATTTGCTATGGGTAGTGAATTATCTTATCTTTAATTATAATTCCAATAAACACATATTTAAAATATATGTACCGACCAAACCTAGACCTATAGAATTTTTATGTGCTTTTCTGATATTAATTGGTACTATTAGAAGTTTATGACATGAAGATAAAATGTAAATATAAAAACAAAAGTAAGTTTTAAATGTTAAAACCAAAACCAAACTTTCCTTCTGTTTTTCTCTACAAATATTCTTTAAAAATTATCCATTCAGTTGCCTAATAAACATTCACTGGGCACCTACTTTATGCAAGGCACTTTGCTAGAAACACTGCGAATATAACCTTTTATGACATGTAAATATCACAAAGGGTCCATATCCTCAAGAATCACAAGCTGGTAGGCCAGGTAATAGCTGTACATGAATAGCTAACACAAAGAAATATGTTTTTAAAAAACTGTAAAGTGTTTGAGCCAAAGAGCGGCAAGATTTTAGACTGACAGACTTCACTCCTGAAAGACAGCTTAATGGGGTATGTACCATTTAAGTTAGAGAGGTAAAGTTTCAAAAGGGTAAGGTTTCAAAACGTGGAAATGAAAGAAGCACGTTCAAAGCAAGAGGCACAGCATGAAAAGAGACGTGCAGATGGGAAAGGACAAGGCATGTTCAGGAACAGTGAGAACAGTCTGGCTAGAACAGTGGTTCTCAGCACAGTTAGTATGAACCCCTGGGAGTTTTGGAAATTTGTGGAGGCAGTTTTGATGGTCACATTATTGGGGGTGCACAGCTGTAAGCCGGTGGGCAGGGGCTAAGGATACTAGCTGTCCCGCAGTGCATGGGACAGTATTACAGAATGAAGTTTTTCCACGTTCCTCATGACTTTTGGAAAAAACATCAGACATTTCAAGTAGGTGAGAAAATCTGGTTATAATTATAATACCTGAGCCTAGAACCTAACTCTACTTAAATAAGAAGGCATTTTTTTCCTACAGTTTTAACACATCAGATTTTCTAGGACTAAAACTATCTAGAAACCAAGAGCAAAGCATATTTTGTTTTGTTAGGAACTTCAGCAAGAGTTGCTGTACATTGCAGAAAATCTTCACCAACAGTAACATTGCTCTTGGTGTCTGAGCTACTAACATACACCTGCATAAATCTCAGTTTGCAGCTGTCACATTTAATGTGGTTCTATGCATGTTCAAGCTGCTGGCTAGTTCATTATGTTTTATAGCATATTCTTCTCCAAGTGTTTAAATATTAAGATATGTAAATATAAGCTTGTTTTAAATTAAGTTCCTTTTCTTTTATACTATACTTATGGCATTATAGTGATCTTTTGGAAATTGTATGGATAGATACAGAAAATTTATGGATTTCATTTCAGGACAGTAAAGGGAGATTATTGAGTATTTGTTATAAAAAGAAGGTGGTGGCTCAAATGCTCTAATGCATTTGAGAACTACTGGACTAGAATGTGTATAGGAAAGTGACTGGAGTTGTAAAGATAAGATGGCTAAGTTATTTTAGACATGGGAAACAGACTGAAAAGTCTGTAATTCTGTGGCCCAAACCCCCGGGCCACAGACCAATACCCAGTCCGTGGCCTGTCAGGAACCTGGCTGCACAGCAGGAGGTGAGTGACAGGTGAGCTGAGCGAAGCTTCATCTGTATTTACAGCCGCTCCCCGTCGCTCACATCACTGCATAATCTCTACCTCCTGTCAGATCAGCGGTGGCATCAGATTCTCATAGGGGCATGAACCCTTCTGTGAATTGCACATGTGAAGGATCTAGGTTGCTGCTCCTCATGAGACTCTAACGCCTGATGGTCTGAGGTGGAGCTGAGGCAGTGATACTAGCGCCAGGGAGTGGCTACAAATATAATCATTAGCAGAGAGGTTTGACTGCACAATAAATGTAATGCACTAGAATCATCCCAAAACCATCCTCCCCCCACCCCCCGCCTTGGTCTGTGGAAAAACTGTCTTCCATGAAACTGGTCCCTGGTGCCAAAAAGGTTGGGGACTGCTACTGTAATTGATTGGGTGACACAAAGGACACCCTTGAGAGTTTCATAACATGAAGCCCTCTGTTGACTTGATCAAACCTGAGCCTTAAGGAGACTGAGTTGCAGCACTGTGTGAAGAGAAGTTAAGGGCAAAGAGGCTGGTAGCTAGAAGAATAATTAGTAGTCCTGGCTTATCACTACAATGCCCTCTATTAAGGTAAGGAAGGGATAGCTTTTGCAGAGATATATTATTTAAAGATCAAAAGGATTTCGTGGCACTAATTTTGGGGATAAGGGAGGTGGGGACACTGAATGAAGTTAGAATGAAAAATAAAAATTTGATTACACTGCTGGTGGGACTGCAAATTAGTGCAATCTCTGTGTAAAAGAATTTGGAGATACCTCAAAGAGCTAAAAATAGAAATACCATTTGATCCAGCGGTAGCACTATTAGGCATCTACTCAAAAGAGCAAAAGACATTCTATAACAAAGACATCTGCACCTGAATGTTTACGGCAGCACAATTCACTATAGCAAAGATGTGGAAACAACCCAAGTGCCCATCAATTCATGAGTGGATTATTAAAATTTGGTATATGTATACAATGGAATATTACTCAATTATAAGAAACAACAGTGATCTAGCACCACTTATATTTTCCTGGATTGAGCTTGAGCCCAATATCTGAAGTGAGATGACACAAAATCGGAAGAATAGGCTCCACTTGTACTCTCCATCAAATTGGTACTGACTGATTAACATTATGGTGTTCACATGGTAGTAATGTTCTCCAGAGATTAGGGGGTTGTGGGGGTGGGGGGGTAGACTCACACCTGAGGGACAAGGTGAGCACTGTAGAGGGGAAGAGCATGCCTCTAACTCTTGCTAGGGAGAGGCAAAGATATAAAATGTAACCAAAACGTTTGTATTCTCATAATTTCCTGAAATAAAAAAAGAAAAAGAAAAAGAAAAATTTGAGAGATGTTCAGAAAATCAAGACTACTCATGCCATAGTGCCCCAGATTAGCAAGCAAAGAAATAGGGAGAAAGGAAAGCCAAGTTAAGAACTTTGGGTGATGTCTACTTGTAGGTATCTAAAAGATACTGCAAAAGAGAAACAGGAGCACTCAGGCAGGCAGGAGGAAATCAGAATATGATATGGCAGAAGGCAGGGATGGAGACAGAGGAGGTAATCGACAGCGTTACACGCTGCAGAGGGGAGCACGGGACGGAGAGAAAGGCTGCCAGAGTGAGGCATGGACCGTTGCTAGCAAATTTCAAGACCACGGTCTCAATAAAGCCAGGGGAGCGGACGCCAGACTGCAGGAGGCTAGGAGTAGGCAATGAGGAAGTGGAGGCCACAGGTCTATGTGACTCTTTCGAGAAGTTTGGTGGTCAGAAAGAAGAAAAATAAAATATTAGCTCAAAGGAGTAATAGAGAAAAGGGGCATTTTAGGACAGTTAATCTGACCAAATAAACAATTAAAAAAATTTGCAGGAATTGTCAGTTTGCTTATCCGTGGAATAAACGTACTGAGCCAAAGTGGCCTTTGTTACAAGTCTAAGATTCTATGATGAGGTACTCAGGCATACACATTATATTGGTTAATAAATAAATAATTCCTAACAAAAATCTGTTCGGTGGAAACAAGATTTATCGCTCCACAAAATAGAAAGAGGGAAAAAAGTAAACTGCCTACTCCTACTAGACTCGAATACTTGAAGGGCTCACCAACGCCACCTGTGAAGAGATGCCAGTGCCAGGCTGGCTGCCCTTCTTGGGAACCTGAAAGACCACTGCACAAACAGAGTGAGAGACATCGCAGCCTGGCAGGAGCTCAGGCTAGGACATCGATGACAGATTCCAATCCTGGCTCTGCAACTCACTGGGTTTAAGGACTTGGGCACGTTATTTAAATTCTCCAAGGCTTTTTTCCCCTCCACATTTAAATTGAGATCATACTAGTACCTACCTCATAGGGTTATCATAAATATTACATAATGTTAGGTATTATTATTAGTGTTCTTATCATCTCAAGATTAGCACTGCTGCTGCTATTTAATAGTTACAGAACTGAGACACAGAATAATGAAGTGGTTTTCAGAAGTCCTTACAGACAGAGGATAGAAGGTAAGTTTCTAAAATAACGGCATATGACCATATCAACTAGACCAGGATGCTTTTTTATTAAATGAATGGTTTACACCAGCTCAGAACAATTAGGTATTGATATTTATTATACAAGGTAAGTGTGATACTAAAATTAAGACTCCTTTGAAAACAGGACTCTTGAGACTAATAACATTTCTCCACTGCTGAACACCCCTAAAATATCATGTAATTAAAAATGAAAAAGACTAATATTTCAGAAGAATGAACTAAAAGTTATTATGTTTCCATTCCACTGCCCTTAGATGATTTTGCTGAATGATGTCGCTGAAAGAGCCTCTGGGATTATATTAGGAACTTGGAGTTTTTAGAGTATCTATGGAATGCCGACAAGAAATGTCTTGGTCAAGGCTTATAAATGTGTCACAAAGCAGGTAAACCTTATTTCAGAAGCATGCTGCTCTCCTCAGAGCCACTGGGTGAATTATAAGGAACTATGACGGAGACAAAAGAGAGTCACATATAAATTCTGAAGCATTTCCCCAGCTTATAAACATTTATCTTATAAGGCCCAAAGATGACAAATGTTATGGATTCAAGACTCAGCATCACTCCCTTTAGGGTTTCCTTGTGTTTGAAAGTAGTGAAGCAGCCATTTTATAGACACATGTTCCGGATACTTGAGAGGCTGCCATGACCCCACTGTCTACTGAGACATGTTGTGATTCACACCTAGCAGAGGCTTTGTCCAAACAACTTAAAAGACCATAAATCCAACTAGGACACAGTTAGGTGCCTATGACTATCAGAATGACAACTTCTGATGTAACTCATAACGTGGAAATATTCATTAGGGTAAAATGAGAAAAGTGAATGAATAGGCTATATATCTGCTCAATCATAGACAGATTCTGAAGGAGGAAATCCCTCCATTTCCTGTAAAAAGTAAGTACTGGATAATGCTGTGACACTGGCCTGAGCTGGTTTTTCCAGCTATGAAGAGAACAAAGTAAAGCACACAATAATCTGGTTTGAAGCAGCTCATGCCACCCAAGGGCCACAGTAGAATGCTGACACTTATCAAAATGAAATAAATGATTTGTATTTCATTGTACATTATTCTCATGTCATCACTCTAGTCCACTAAAGAGGGAAAAAAGTTTGTATTTAGGATATTTCTTAGGTTTATCAATGACTTACCAGTTCACTTATTCACTTGAAAACCTTACTATTAACTACCACCTGACAGGTACTGAGCTCAGACCTTGTACATTAGGCTGAAAAGACATAGTCTCTGATACAGAGAAAACCTATAAATGATCACTTAGGAGCCAAATTACCTCTGCTGTTGTGAACATTTTTCTAATTTTGAATGCAATCCCCAATGAGTCCAACTCAGTATCTAGTCTTAATCCACAAATAAAGATAAAAATATTTTTGCTAATTTGTGTATCTGTAGGAGAAAGTGAAGATCTAGTTGCAAATATTTTACTGTACTATCTCAAAACAGTATGATCCAGCTTGAGAAGAATAACAAACTGAGACACTCTATGACAAACCCACAGCCAATATCCTGCTGAATAGGGAAAAGTTGAAAACATTTCCCCTAAGAAGTGGAACAAGACAAGGGTGCCCACTGTCACCACTTCTATTCAACACAGTGCTGGAAGTCCTACCCAGAGCAATCAGGCAAGAGAAAGAAATAAATGGAATCCAAATCAGGAAAGAGGAGGCCAAACTATGGCTTTTTGCTAATGATATGATCTTATATCTAGAAAACTCCAAGGATTCCACCAAGAGATTCCTGGAATTGATAAATAAATCCAGCAAAGTCTCAAGTTATAAAATCAATGTACAAAATCAGTAGCATTCCTATATGCTAATAACAGTCAAGCTAAGAGTCAAATCAAAGACTCAATACCATTCACAATTGCTACAAAGAAAATAAAATACCTATAATAAACTTAACCAAGGAGGTGAAAGATCTCTACAAAGAGAACTAGGAAACCCTGAGGAAAGTAATCGCAGATGACACAAATAAATGGAAAAACATATATCCTCATGGATCAGTATAAACAACATTGTTAAAATGTCCATACTGCCCAAAGTGATTTATAGATTCAATGCAATCCCCATCAAAATACCACTGTCATATTTCACAGATCTAGAAAATTAATTCTATGCTTCATTTAGAACCAAAAAAGAGCCTGAATAGCCAAAGCAATCTTAAGCAAAAAGAACAAAGCTGGTGGCATCACATTACCAGACTTCAAACTATACTATAAGGCTATAGTAACCAAAACAGTATAGTATTGGTACAAAAATAGAGACATCGACCAATGGAAGAGAATAGAGAATCCAGATATAAAACCATCCACCTACAGCCAAGTGATCTTCTACAAAGCAGACAACAACGCACATTGAGAAATGAAGCCCTATTCAACAAATGGTGCTCGGGAAACTGGATAGTCACATGCAGAAGAAGGAAACAGTATCCCTATCTCTCACCACTCACAAAAATTAATTCAAGATGGTTAAAATACTCACATATAAGGCATGAAGTCCTAAGAATTCTAGAGGAAAATGTAGGGAAATCTCTTCTAGCTATCAGCCTACACAAAGAATTTATGACTAAGACCCCAATGGCAATCACAGCAACAACAAAAATAAATAAATAAATGGGATTTGATTAAACTAAAAAACTTCTGTACAGCTAAGGAAAATAATCAACAGAACAAATAAACAACCTACAGAAAGTGAGAAAATATTCATGCTTACGAATATATATCTGATAAAGGACTAATATCCAGAACCTACAAGAACTCAAGCAAATCAGCAAGACAAAAACAAACAACCCCATTAAAAAGTGGGCAAAAGACATGAACAGAAGCTTTTCAAAATAAGATAGACGAATGGCCAATAAACGTATGAAAAAATGCTCAATGTCATGAATTATCAAGGAAATGCAAATTAAAACCACAAAGAGATATCTAAACCCCTGTTAGAATGGCTTTTATTAAAAAGTCTAAAAACAACAGATGTTGGTATGGACGCAGAGAAAAAAGAATGCTTATACCTGTTGGTGGGACTGCAAATTAGTACAACCTCTATGGAAAACAGTATGAAAATTCCTTGAAGAAGTAAAAGTAGACCTGTTGTTCAATCCAACAATCCAACTACTGGGTTATCTACCTAAAGGAAAATAAGTCATTTTATCAAAAAGACACCTGCACTTAAATGTTTATTGCAACATAATTCACAATTGCAAAAATGTGGAATCAATCCAAGTGCCCATCAATTCATGAGTGGATTAACAAAATGTGGTATATATATACCATGGAGTACTAGTCAGCCATAAAAAAGGATGAACCAATGCCTTTTGCAACAATTTGGATGAAACTGGAGACCATTATCCTAAATGAAGTATCACAAGAATGGGAAAAAAACAAACATCACATGTACTCGCTATTAAATTGGAAGTAACCGATGAGCACACATGTGCACAGAATGAAAAACTTACTGGAAGTCAAGCAGGGGGAAGGGGTCAGAGGCGAGGGGTAAAAACCTACTTAATGGGTACAATGAACACTATTTGGGGGGTGGACACACCTACAGCTGTGACACAAGCATTACAAAAGTAATCCATGTAACCAAAAACATTGGTACCCCCTTAATACTTTGAAATTTTTAAAAAACTGAGATATCCTCCTCTTTCCAGGGAAAAGTATCTTAAATGGAAAAAGGAACAAAAGTAAGAGAAGGGAGAATTAATGTTTTATTAAAAAGCATTTAAATAAAGTTGAGCTTCACTATATAGACTTCTTTGGTTTACTATATGACACTTAGGCTGAAAAACCAACAGTTTTAATTCTACTAGCAAGACAAAAGGAAAAAAAAAAAACAACATATACCAAATGAAATAAAGATTAATTTTGGAAAGAATTTTTCTCCCCTGCAAGAAAGGAAATATCTCCATGTTTTGGTTTTTTTTTTTAATAATAAGGGCATTTAACATGCTTAATGGTATCCTATTTAGCATACAGTCTACCTTAGAGCGTTACTTTAATATTTTATGTCTTAGTCAATTCACTCACTTTTTAATATGCCTGAGGATGATATAAATGCTTCCTTGTACAGACTTTTTCTCTTGTTTCTGTATGGAAAGATTTTATTTCTATTGGAGAGTGATGGTATGTGTTTTATTTCCATTGGAAGTAACAGTGTTTTATTTCTTGTGCTTATAAGACCAGAAAGAAAAGTGGCCCAGGAGCTAAACCATTTGGTAAAGACTCCTCTTTAAAGGTCACTGATCAATACTTGGTGGAAAGAGAAACTGACTGTGATGTGCTCCTGTTTCAATTCAGATACACAAGTAGCTGCTGCTCTGTGAAGCTGCCTGGACCAGCGTATGCATCCTTCATGCAGGGCCAGATGGGGATGACTTCAGCCTCGGGCTCCGGCCTGCCAGCACTACCCTGGGGTTAGACACGCAACTTGTTCCTTTTCTCACATGAGCACAGAGAGACAATATTATAGTATGGCTCACTATGGTAACTGGTGATGCCTTCCAGACATCTATGTCAAAATTAACTCGCAATTGATGCCCACTTGCTTAAGTTTCATTCGAGTTCATACTATTTTCTCTGAAGGGGAAATGTTTACTTTTGTACACATTTTAGTTTCAACCTCCAAAACCATTGCTAGAAATTAATCTCAACCACTGAACATGTGCTTTAAAACCCAAACCCAAGTCCCTCATTTTAACGGCATCAATTACAAATATACTGCTTTAAAAACTCTATTGTGACTAGTGACATATTGTCAACACATAAATCGTTAAAACCAGAGTCCTAGCCCTGATGAATTCTTCAAAACTATAGTTCACAAATTAGTGAGCACCCATTATTTCATGCTTAAAGTTTGTTTTTAGCCAATTTGAGAGCTCATTTAATAGTGTATCTGTTTGTTTATCCTCATCTAAATCTCCAGGTACAATGTTATGTGGTCTTCTTGCACATCCCTCCCACAGATACACGTAAGACCTATGACACCACCAATGTCAAGGAAGAACAATGGCAGAACTGTCACACCCCATTAGCTTAATGTCAAATGAATGGCAGTGGACCAGCCGCCCCTTACTTATTCCCTTGGTAAGGATCCAACCAGCACTTTTCACAGGATTAGAAAAGGAAACATGGGTTACTTCACATATTGATATAAATAACTTTGCAGTACACCACACTGATTCTAAATCCTTTCACGTATTTAAACCAATTTCCTTAATACAGACTGTCAGCAATGGAACTCTTTTTTAATTATTATTTTTTGAATTCTTTTTGTAATCCTAGCCACTAGTCCATCAGGGAGAAAGCTTTTTTTCCCCTTTATTTTTAATCAGTGTTTCCCCGTATGTTTTATTTATCTTAATTAATGTCTTTTGATTATTTACTGGTATGAGTGTCACATGAAAGGCTGGGGGGATACTGCTTGGATTTGACAGTATTTTTCAGCAGTTAGACAAGCCAAATCTGGTCATACGTTCTAGCCACAGCTGCCCTGGGAACATTTTTAAGGCTAGTCATTTATATTGCCAAATCACATGTAAAAAAAAAAATGCAACAACAGATTAATATTGCTAATTCATTTAATAAATATTACTAATTCATGTAGCAAACTATGTGATAGGCACAGAAGAACATACAAAATCCAGTAAGATATAACCCCTCACAAAAACAACAAGAAAAGAAAAAGAAATGTAAGCCTAGTTCTGTCACAGTCTGGCTTCCTCCCACACATTTCCTGCCATTAAGCACGTTGTAGTCCATGCTGAGAACAGAGCTTGGAGGAGTGCCCAGAGCGCAGAGAGCAGTGATGGCACATAGTAGGTACCTGATAAACACTTGTTGGCTGACGGACCTCGGACTCATTTCATGAGTGTCTCCCCTTTTTAACATACCCCTTCCTTGTGCGCTTTCCTTCTCCATGATGTTCAAATTAGCTTTAATGGCACATAACATTTCCTAACAGTAAGGTTCAGTCCTGATTCTCATCACACTTGGGTTGTGGAAGTACCTTTCCAGCTGGCGTCCTTGCCTCTTATGTTCCCCTGTGTCTTTCTTGTATCTACTCCCTCCTGCTCTCTCCATCAAACTAAAATATCTCAGTAGGCCTTGTGCAGACAGAGGTACAATTTGTTCCAATCCCTGCAGTTCCCCATCAGGTAGAACTCCAAAGCCCTCCCTTCCAACCAGCCTGTTGGAGAACTCGCAGTTCACCCTAGTGCTTGCCCCATCAACTCAGGACCTTCTGAGCGGCTTTTACAGTCCTGTATCATTAGCCTAATTCTACCTATTCAGCTTAATTTTCCTCTTCTCCCCAACATTCATCCTCTGTTCCCATCCAGCCTTTCTCCCTATTTCCTCTTCACCTTCCCTGATCCTTCCCTTCCCTGTGCCTTTAACAAATGGCTTCATTCCACCCAATCATTCATATCCATTTTCTTTAGGACTCAGCTTCCTCCAAAGGATTGTATCTTTCTTTTAGAATTTCTATTTCACATGAATGATGAGATCTCTGCATTTATGGTGCACTTTACAAATGACAACCTTTTCCTATAAACTATCCGCTATAATCATCTTATAGGTAGGTTTTATTATTTCCATTTTTCTGATGAAAATGTCAAGGCCCTGAGAGACAAAGAGGCTTGTCCAGGGTCACTCACTCTTAAAGGGTCACCTGGAACAAGGTTTCTAGTTTTATAACTCAAAGTCCAAATGGTCTTTCCATTGTACCATTCTCTTCCAGTTACTGCCCCATCTCTCTGCTCCCTTAAGAGCAAATACTCTGAAAGTATGTTCACTTTCTAAATTTGTTGTCCCCATCTCCTATCCTCCAATTCTCTTAACCTTTAACAAAAAATCTTTTGAATCTATCTTTGCACTGAAATCTCTTTTACCAAGTTCACCAACAGCTTCCACATCGTCAAACCCAATGGCAGTTTTTGGTCAGCAACATTTGACACAGTTGGTGACATTCTGCTTGAACAGAGTCCCTTGCTTCCTAGGCACCACATTCTTTTGGGCTCTTGCTACCTCCTCAGCTGCAACTGCTCAGATTTCCTCGCTGGCTCCTCCTTCCAAACCCTACTTCAAATGTTGGGAATTACCCCAGGGCTCTATCTACTTGGCCCTCTTCTCTATCTAAAATTATTTCTTTTGGTCCTATGGCTTTAAATACCATTCCAAACTCCAGACTCATGGCTCAGATCCTACACGATCTGGGCCTTCCAGCACCATTTTCTGTCCCCAACTACCTCTGTGGCCTCGCCACCTACCATGTTCCCATTCACTCTCTCTGCCACAATCACACTGGCCTGCTTGCTACTCCATAAACATGCCAAAGAGCTTAGGCTCAATGTCTTTGCTCTTGACATTCTACTGCCTGGATATTTATAAGTGACTCACTCCCTATGTAACTCAGGTCTCTGCTCAAATGTCACCCCATCAGCAAGGCCTGCCTGACCTACATGAAAAAGCACCCACCTCCCTCCATTATCTCTAATCCCTTCCCTGTTTCATTTTTCTTTAAAGCACTTACCACTACCTGCATATTTGCATATTATATATTTATTCGTTTGCTTGTTGTCTCCATCTTCCAACAGAATGCAAGCTCTATGAGGGAAACAAATGTGTATGCTTTGTTAAAGGCTATGTCTCATAGAAGAATGTCTGGCATATGGTAGGGTTCAACAAATACTTGTTGAAAGAACGAATGTATGGTAGCATCACTCAGTTGAATACATAGTGCCATCTAATTGTTTACTAGTTACAGTACTAGCTCCTAAACCATATTTTAATTCCTCAAAAACAGAGGCCAGGCACGGTGGCTCATCCCAGCACTTTGGGAGGCCAAGGCAAGCCGATCACTTGAGGCCAGTTTGAGACGAGCCTGAGCAACATAGCAAGACCCCACCTCTACTAAAAACAGAAAAATTAGCCAGGCATTATGGTACACATCTGGGGTCCCAGCTAGTCTCAAGGCTGAGGCAGGAGGATCACTTAAGCCCAAGAGTTTGAGGTTGCAGTGAGTGAGCTATGATGACACCACTGCACTCTAGCCCAGGCAATAGAATGAGACCCTGTCTCAAAAAAAAAAAAAAATTATAGAATTTTACGCTTTATTTTCCAAATGTGTATGTAGTTGGCATAGCTGAGGGCACACAGTGGAAGGCACGGTGGATTGTGGCTGCCTAGCTGATTTGATCTTTGTAGAGTAAATAAAGATCAGAATTCCAAGTATATTCAACAAAGTCATTTTTTGGCAATTCTACATGTGAGGCTTTTTACACAGAAAATTGATATAGTCCCTATACTATGGGAAAGGATTATATCATGTATAATGTATACGAACAAAAAAGTATACAAATAAATATATACATGTCAAGCCATTATGACAAGAACCCAAGCTGAAATAAATTCAACTGAAAGACAAGAGTGAAGAGGGAATACAGAATTTTAACTCAAGAAATCTAGATAGAAGTAAAAACTGGAGAATATTACATACAGAAGGGGAAAGGAGGATTAATCAAGAGGGGAAAGGAAGAAGGTAGGTGGTTCAAAGCTATAGGTTACTGTTGGGTTTTAGAAATAAAGAATACAGCAACACATCTCTGTTGACAAATTTTTTTCCGAGAGGATGGAATACGGACCCTGAGGTTTTGCATCCATTAATACCCACCATCTCAAACTAGAAACACTAATAAAACAGTAGCTCTGCAATTTCAAGGTGTCAGGAAGTTCTATAGTATTTCCAGATCACTCTTAAAACCATTTCTTCTCTCCTGTCACAGATTACTACATATGAGTTTTATTTAAAATGAATATATGAATCTTGAAAGGTTCACTGAGTTAACTGGAAGATTCTGCTAGCAGTTTTTTTTTTTTCATATGTTTTAAAGGAATTTTTTATACCAGAGGAAAAACAAGCCAATTAATTTTTTGCTGACAATTTATTTGCATGTCAAAAAGGATTCAAAACTGATAAAGAGGTCACATTTTATTTGCCAGTTAACACATTGTTGGCACTGAATAAATGTATAATTTATCTAAGTTACCACAGTTGGTTCCTTAGTAACCCAATATTTCTTTCCAATTTTTCAATGTTACAAAAGTGAAATACAGACTCTGGGTAGTTTCATCAAGAAATTAAAATACTTAACAAATACTCTGTATTGCCTAAAAGTTGGCACTGTTCTTGTTTTTAATTTCCTACCGGAGAACATATCATTGCATTTGTTTGGATCCCATATAGTCACTCAAAGCACCTTCATTTGTCCTATTTTATCCCTGTAAGTCTCCTTGTCGTATTAACTGGAAAAATGCACTTTAGAGCCACCTCTGCACACTTTTCACAGAGCTTTTAACCACAGTGGTTCACTGGGCCTCTTGTTTTTTCCTCTCGGTCATAGATCCTCCTCAGCCAAGTCACCATTGTCCTGTCTTATTTCTTGTACATTGTTCAGCCTGCATCACTACCAAACTCCCCAACCTGTGGTTGCTGCTTCTTTTCTTGTACTTCACTGAGCCTCCCTGATGTTAAAAGTCAAACTAGAAAGGCTGGTTTACTTTGTACAAGCTTTGAATAAAAAATAATAATCATTCAAATTACATTTCCAGGTAGACTTAGTAGCTTAAAGCAAAGCATTTGCCAAGCAGGATGCATTTTATTTTCCAGATATATGTAGGAACGTATAATAATGTTATAGTTTTTAGGATTTTCTAAGGGTCTTCAATGTATACTTTATCATCTTTCATGTTTCTAGAATTCCAGAAATAGGAAAAAGTACTATCTGACATTGGATCTTCCTTCCACCTACCCTTCACCAGACACCCTGTCTCTTAAGGAGATGGGCCAGATGAGAAAAAGAACTACTCTGCCCACTGACTCAGCTACCCCTGACCTGATCTGCAGCGTTTTTCTGTTGGGAAAGGTTAACTTTCCCTTCCAACCCACGTGATGAGCACACTGAAGAGGCAATCTTTTTTCCTAGATATATGTTTTTTCTCCATTAATTTCCCTTTTGCCTTATCTTCCCCACCAGAACAACACAGGACAACAACAACCAATACATAACCCCCCAAACTGATTTAAATTGTTTTTTCTTCACTTGCACCTGATTCCTACTTACTTCCGCAAACACACACACACACACACACACACACAAAATTGGTTAATTTCTCATTAGAGTAATCTGAAATTACTTTGGCTCTGGTAACTTATTTAACATCTTTCTTTAAATCTGCAGCAGGAACTTTTTCCCATCTTGTATTTGGTTGTGAGTCATACTAAACCAATTTTAAATGTGAAATATTCAATAGAAATGTATGACCCTGTGCGAGTTCCTTAACTTCTCCAGCCTTCTTTCTCACTTGTAAAATGGCATCTTCTCTGCCTGCTTCACAGGGTCATTGTGAAGTCATCAATGTTAATGCAAACTTTATATACTACGCAAATATAGAATATGTTCTTCTCTCAAAGTTCAGGCCACAGAGCAGGTCTGAACATCCTAAACTAAGGCACATAAGGGCCACTCCAAAGGGTGACATGTAGAGATGAAGCCTTGAAGAAGTCTGAAGAGGAAGCCCAAGAGACCCTCAAAGCATGTTTAGGGCACCCAGCATAGCATATTCTTATTTGTTTGGCATACCAGATATCTTGTGACCACCTATAAAATAGGGTAAAGATGAAAGGAAAACAAGAGATGAGAGGAAAAGCAAGGTGAAAAATGTACAATTAATGTAAGTTATAATCTGAGACAGGGAACCATATCAGGAAATGAATAATCCAAAGAGCTATAATATTTTAAAGGAATAAGAATAGAAGATTTTATGCCAATTTTTATAAAGTTATTTTCATAATGTTCATCTTTACCAAACAGAGGTTTTACCATATTGACATTAAGAATCAGGGTATAGCCCAATGCCTCCTTTTTTTTTTTATTTCAGGGTATTATGAGGGTACAAACATTTTGGTTACATTTCATGTCTTTGCCTCTCCCTCGTGAGGGTTAGAGGCATGCCCTACCCCTCTACAATGCTCATTGTGACCTTTAGTTGTGAGTTTACCCTCCCAACCTCCTAATCCCTGGAGAATATTACTACCATGTGAGCACTATAGTGGTAATCAGTCAGTACCAATTGGATGGCGAGTACAAGTGGCCAATGCCTTCTAGTAATTAAAAATAAAATCAGTTTACAAGATGGAAAAACATAGAAAATAAAAATATGTATGAACATATATGCATATGCACAAATGCATTTAGAAAAATTACAACAAAATATTAACTGAGATTATTTTTGGTGTTGAGTTTCAAGTTCACTTTTACTTTCTTCTTTATACTTTCTGAGTTTTCTAAAATCTTTACAACAAATATTTTTCTCATGTACTAATTAAAATAAATGTTAGTTAAAATGTAAAAAGAAACAACTGGCAGCACTGTACATCAGACATATGTTTTTGTTAGCCAGTCCTACAATGTTGTATTTTCATGAAAATAGAAAATTTTTTCCACATAATCTAAACTATCAAAAATAAAAGGATTATCACTTCACTACAATGGCAGAGCATTTATCTACAATGGCATTAAAGAATAAGAAGAAAAACAAATCCCATACAGGAGGCAAAAATACTCATGTATTGTAACAATTAATAACTGCGATTTCTCTAAGAAGAAAAGATGGCTTAGTAAAGACAAGCAAATCCCACAGGATCCCAAAGGTATATTGCTGATTGTCCCAGGAGACTTTTTTTACCCTGCTCCTTCACCTATACCCTAGTCCTTCACACTTCACACTATACTAAGGACAAATAAAAGGACTACTAATAATATTTCAGGCTCTTAAGTTAGTTTAGATTTGTCTTAACATCTGATATAGACAAAGTCCTGTAAAGTTTTTCCCCAGACTTACTCATGGACATACAAAGCCTTTGTTATCAAACAGTAGGAAAAAATAATGACCTGAAGTCAGAAAACCAGAGTTGACTTTCCTATTGTGAAGGACTCGGGTCAGCCAATGCAACCTCTTGAAGCCTCAGTTTCCTCATTTGTTAAAGAGAAGTTAATGGATATCAAGCATCCAGCACAGAGTTTCAGAATGAACTAATGAATAGTAGTTTTTATCCTGCCCACCTCATCCCCTGCAAACACACACTTTAAATTAGATGAGTGTTTGTTTGGTATATACTACTTAGCTTTGGAACCCCTTCTTTGAATACAAATGTACCCAGGAGCCCTTTTTGTCAGGCAAAGGAGCGCTCCCTGCTCTGATCACACAGTGAGAGATGCAGAACATAATAGCTTAAAGGCACTGGTAAGGAAGCAGGTCTAATAACGGACAAAGAAGCAAAGAAAGTAGAGAAGTCTCACAAAGGAGCGACATAATAAACTGAGATAAAGTGGGAAATAGAGACAGTGGATTCTCCAGGAGGGCGGAGAGCAAGTGTGGAGGGACCAGGGGGCTGAAAGGCATAAGAGAGGTGGTTGCGGCCAGAGAGTGAATGACTAACAATAAAGTATGATTTACTGGTCAGAACCTTTTATGAGATATTAGAAATAAAAGTGGAAAACCTATTCATTTTCTCTACAAAATATGCCCTTTATGTCCTGATATATTCAAAGTAATACTGGGTACTATCCTTGGCTTTATACCCAATTCTGCTGGTGGACCTTTCAAGTTAGACTCTCCAAGTTTTTTTTTTTTTTTTTGCCACTCTACCCTGCATAAAGACTCTCAAAGTTTTATGTCATTGGCACTTAGCATTCAGAGGCCCTGAGATAGAGCAGGCATGGTAAAAAATGTTTGCCCAATTAATGTAGAAATAAAAGATATGCATATGTTATTAAAGCTGATTTTCTTTCCTGAAGTTAACTTATTTTAATTAGCAAAGTCACTGAGAACAAAAGGATCTAAGTAAATAATAAAAGAATTATTAATAAAAGAATTTCACTGAGTTGTTACAGGTATTATGTAAGTTGTAGAGAGGTCTTAGGATTTAAGATCCTACTGTATAAACAATAATATTTTTTAAAGCAATTATTTTAAATAATTTACCTATGAACCTTCCAACAGCCTGGCTAAATGTGGACAAGATCAGTGTGACTACATTATCCTGATGTGAAAACTATCAAAATCCACTCTAAGAACTGGCCAAATAGCACCAGAGATAGAACTAGGAATAGAACTCAGCTATGGTTCAGTTTCAGGAGCTCCTTGTGCTAGCAATAAATAAATAAATAATTGTCTTCCCATAAACTTTTTGGAGCAATTTATTCCAATTTACAGAGGAATGAAGGGAGACACTTATAAATCAGCCAGAAGTGCCACCTATTCCTTCAAACACCAAGGATTTCTCCCTTTCCCACAGAAGTTTTCATTTACAGCTATATATGACTCATCCTGTTGAGTTCTTAGCATAAAAGCACTTCGCAAAAGTGTTAATAACCAGAGGCATCTATCTAGATCATCAGATTTCCTTCCTCTGGTCAGTTTGTGCCACAAATCTCGTGCTACAAAAGCTACATTTCATCTTTCAGTGTCAGATTTTTTCTAATTCAGTTGCAAATTTTTATTTACTAATATTTCAGTTTTCCTAACAAAAGAGAATTAAGAAGTGGTGGCTCCATACCACATAAGGGCTTCTCTAGAACTGTAACTGACAACGGGTTGATCCTCAGTAAAAAGGAACACTCAGGCCATCGTTTCTTGCAAAGTCCCTTTCCAGCAACTCACTTGCATTCAAATGCTATCACTGGGCTAGTAGTTGACAAATTTACTACAATCCAACAGTTTCCCCATTCACCATCCTCAGCATAGCTCCTATAAGGCCCAGGATGAAAGCAAAGGGAAGAGGCATCTTTCTTTCTTATGTTATTCAGGCTACATAGAACTGCTACACCAGGTTTCACAAAATATAGAACCAATACATAATATATAGAAAAGTGGCAAAAATATATTCTGTAAAAAATAAAATGGACATTCCTCCTGTATTTTGGACCATCTATGCTTTCCTAATTATAGAAAACAAAGACTCCTGCACTCCTGACCCCAACAAATTTTCTTATTATATCTGGTCTGTGCCACCAGTGTAGATTTCCATAAATACCCAAGGAGAGTCCACACGGGAACCCCCTGAGACATCATCAAAGCACAGAACCTTCGCTGACATGTTATCCAAATCATCCACTTTTGTTCCTTTTGAATCTCAGGACCTTCATAAAAACCTCCATCCTTCTTGATTTTGCTTTACACATTATCATGGCCCACATTCATCCAGCCTTCTATAAAGCCCTGATCACTGAAATCTCTCAGTCTCTATCACAGTTCTTCTTAAGAAAAGGGAGGCTGGTTCATAAGTATTAAATAAAGTTCTCAAGGAAGAAAGGAGCTCAGAGAAGAACAGATAACCAAACAATTTTTGTGGGTACACCAATGGGTCTTCTGCTGCTTCAAATAAACCAATAAACCATGAGTTTTACAGCGTATTTCTCAGAAAAATATAGCCAGCCTCAGTTTATAGCATTTCAAAGGTATTACAGAAAATATGAAACAGCTGCCCCTCTACTGTCCCCAAATGTGTAATGAAGAGACTTTACCTATGACAAAGTATTCAGGAAGAGGGTTGCTTTTTATAAAGATTAATAAAGGAGTAAACCAAAACCAAACCTCTTTCAGCTGATTTTCCTTCCGTCTATCAATTCTTTGGCCTCAAGAGTAAAAAAGGAGGACCACTAATCCCCTTTAGTTTTCAAGAAGGTTTAGAAGGGGTTTTGAAAATAAATTATCTGAGGGTGAGAGGTGAGGGAGACCAAAACGTAGAAATAATGAAAAGGACTACACAAGGACCAAAAGTACCAAAGCCACTCAGAAAATGTCACAAACAAGGAAGAAAGGAAGACAGTAAAAGGAAGTGGGCTGTGACTTCTGACCCATCCTTGGGCTGCAGGTGGCTCTCTAATGGCGAGCATGCTTTGGAAAGGTAAAATATAGTGGCTCAAGGGCTAAGTGTGCTTAATGATGCAAGGAGCCCAAGTTATTCTCGGAGGAAAGAAAAATATGTTTTCTGAGTATTTTTCCTCTCCTCTAGCCTAACACCACATCCACTTATGTTTTCTTCCCAGTCCTATCACCTGTTTCAAAGTCTGTTTCTTTGGTCTCTTTGATTATTTTATTCCTTTAGAGAAAACTGTATTCACTTTGTTCAAAACAAAGAACTCACCTGAGAACACTACCTATGTGTATGTACTTTGTTTTTCATAGTTTCATCAGTGAGCTATCAGTGAGTGCTTAAAGCAAACCATCTGCAAGTGTGCTAATTTGTTATCACAAAAGTTGCCCAGACAGGTAATTAATAAGCAAAAGAGTGGATTATAGAATAAACTTAAAAATAAAAAGTCTGATGCTTGGCTTCTCTGAGAAAGGTAAACCCAGGAAACCAGGGAACAGGGCTCTTTCTTCCCCGCAGCTCCAGCTTCAAAGCTGAAAGGAATGGCATGGTCAGTCAGCCTTTCTCAAATTTGCTCTGCTCAACTCCTTCACTTCCCTGCCAGCTTTTAAATGCATGAAGGTTTCTGTTTTCATAAATAAATCCTGCCTATTTCCTCTCTCCTTCCTTCTCTGTGACGATAAATTCCTTGAGGGTGATTTTTGGATTGCATCGCTCAAACTCCAGGTTATACGAACTTTGGTGTCACCTGGAAATGTTTTTAATTTCTCCCAGTAGGAAAGGAACAGAGAAAAATGCATCAATGTCATAAAGCCCTACCTTTTGTATCTGGAATATACAAATCAAATAGACCTGAGCTTTTCAAACAACAAAACATTCTCCCCCTCTGCTCAAAATTCTTTATAATGCATCTATTCTGATTAATAACAATTTTTTGATCACGTGGCAGATCTGTTCCTCTTTTTGGCCATATTTTTCTCAATTAAAGATTCTAATGGCCATTGAAGCAAGACAAATTACCCTCATCATTTATGTCTACAAACCTCTATGACTCTGAGCTTCAGAATTATAATGGAAAACAGAAACCATGCCTTTGATTTCAAAAGCAGAAAGGTGGCACTTTGTTGCACTTCATAAACACACAGCGAATCGCTAACATGGAAGGGATTTGAAAAGCCCTCCATTCAAGCCCTCAGCCTCCAGTAACCCATCCTATTTAACAATTCTTACAGTCAAGAAGTTCTCCTTTAAATCTAACCTAATTCAGTTAAAACCTATTCTTCTTTCTCTGACTTTGCCAGAAACAAAACAGCTGGTCACCATACATAGCTTAATAACTCTCATAATTTTGAAGTCTGTTATTAAGTCATTTTTCAGCCTCCTCTTCTTGAAGCTAAATAATCCCAAGTCTTTCAACTTATCCTTATAGGTTCAATTTTACAATCCTTTAATCATCATCAATGCTTTTTGCTAAACATTCTGAAGTTTTCCATGTCGCTCTTATGTTTTGAAACCCAGCTCACCTTTGGAATTGCTTCTCATTGTCCATAAAAGCCCAAGACTTTAGTGTATTACACACAATCCTAAGAAAATCTACTTGAATAGGTAACCTATTGCTTTGTCTGGGTTATTTTTAGTACAAGCGCACTCCTATGGCTATTTCTCTAAGAAAAACATGTTCTTTGGGACCCAGCATTCTTACCGAGCACCAGCTACAGCAGAACTACTACCACTCCACCTATTCCCACTTGACTTTCCTCACTAGAGCTCTTCAAGGTCTTTCTCAACCTGCCTTCCCTACCAATTCAGGTGTTTTGTCATCCTGTTATAAAATTAGTATCTAACTAATCAGATCTGATCCACTTAAACACCAGGTTGTTCACTACAAATGGCTTAGAATGTGTTATCTTTTGTAGATAACATCTATGAACATCCTGTCCTCAAAGTCTTAACTTCAATAAGAATCTCAGGCACCTGGTAAGAATAATACCTGAGAGAGGTTTGGGGCTGTTGGAATGGACATGAAGAGTCCTCTGTGCTCCTCTACCCTACACCAGCCTTGAGCAGAATTATAAAACAGGCAACTGTGGGTTGTGTGAGTCTAGTCTAGTCTTTTTGCAACCTTTTCCTCTTTTCCTAACCATTTCAGCATTCCTAATGCCCTCTCTTCCATCAAAATCAGATATTGGATTCTGATACCAATCATGTTTGGGACTTTGCATGTGATGTTTGCCCTTTGCCTTGACGTCTCTTCCTGTGCTCTTCCAGGAGCTGGCTTCTCCCACTTTAGGTCTGTGCTCCAATGTTACCTCTTCACTGAGACCTTCCCTGGACCACTCTACAATAGGTTCCTTTCTGTCCCCTCCCGCCCCATTATTCTTCATTATGACATCAGTTCCCTCTACAGCACTTATCACAATTTGCAATTAGATGCAATTATAGATAAATGTTTGTTTACTCGTTTTCTCCACAGAATGTAGGCTCCTTAAAGGTGGGGACTGTGCATGCCTTGCTTTGTATGCCTGGCACCTGGCTAACAGTAAGCACTCAAAAATAATTTTTTCAATGAATGCACATTCCCATCGCTGGAAATATTTGCATTTTAAAACACATCTCTAATTGTCACAAAAAGGCTCTGTCAGCTATTATAAAGGGGGATGGTGTTTGTAGTGGTGGGACGGGATAGGGGCAGGAAGGGATCCTTCTCAGTTCCATCTAGTCTCAGACCATACAGACAAGACCAGCCCTTCCCACCAGAGGCAGTTATTAACCGGAAACTGTCCTCAGTCCTATCATCATGCTCCTTCTCCTTAGACCAATTATTCTCATTTCCAGTTAGTCTCTCTCATTTCAGCTTCAACATAGTCATGCCATTCTGTAGCATTCCATCATTTTCTTGATGCTATTCCCTTACTACTGTTACCCTCACAGAAATGCTAGCCTTATCACAGAAAACCAGTTGGGAGGATACACATCACAATATTGGTAGCGGTAATCTTGGGAGATGCAACTACAGATGATTTTTATTTTCTTCTTTTGATTACTTTTGATTTTCTAATTTTTCTGCCATGCACTTATCTACATTTTATACTTATGTAATTTTTAATTAATTTTTTTTAAGTACTAACATCATTTCACTGGTATTTAAAGTAAAATTGTATTGAGGGTTAACCTCTACAACTTCTTATTTTCATCTCATAAAATTCAAAGTTTTCAACTGTTGGTTAAACACCTATTTTAATGAATTCAATATTCATTTAACAAATATATATATTCATTTAGCAAATATATATACACACACATATATATAAACATACAAATATATATTATATATATATAAATGCATGCCTACTGTGTGCCAGGCCTTATGCCTTGGACTTCTTTACTATTCACCAATGCTACTACAGCACTAGGCATGCTTTAATGTAACACCAACCAAGAATGCCTTGGACCCGACCCCAGGAGCTTCTACAGTTTTAATGACAAAGGCATCAGGGAATAACTGAGAGACCTGGGATCACTGCCCATCTCTATAAATCATCTGTTGACTTGCAGTGACATAGAGCAAATAAGTTCTCAGGTGTCTGTGCCTCAGTTTGCCTACCTGTAAAATGTATAATGCCTCCCTCAGAGGGACATAAAGAGAATCACTGAAGTAATGTCTAAGTGTTTGGAACACTTTGGCAGAAAGGCACTATATAATTACTATTTGGTATTTAAACTGCCCTTCATGTATGCCAAGTACTTTATGATCATTCCTTAGGAGTTACTCCCAGCTACACTATGAAGTTGTCTTCATGTCTATTTCCATTTAAAGGATGAAAAGATCAAATTGGAGAAAAGTTTAATGATTTTCTTAGGGTCACTAAGGGTCACTTAGGGTCACTAAGATGGCAATGAGGTCTCAAAAGAGGAATTCTCAAGTCCTCCAATTCCCTTAACCATAAGTGAATCCATACCTCAAATACAAACTACCCTTACAGATGAATTCCTTATTAAGCTACTATGAAATAGCCCTCATGGTACAAAACACATTGTCACTTGTTTTTGTAGGATGGAGTGAATGGTGAGGAGATGAAACAGAAAACAAAGCTCTAGAATTAGAAAACAAAGCTCTAGAATTAGTAACCCAGACTTCACACTCGCCCTTCTTTTACACATCTATATTTCTCCTCACTTTCTGTAGCACAGCCTGCATTTGGTACATTTATAATCTCCTCATATTTTTCTACTAATAATTTCCTGGGCCAATCCTAAGGAGGCATAGAGCCCAGGTTAAATCATCTTGAGTATCCCCCCTACCAAAATATATGCTAGCATTTTTACCGAGACTATATCTCATAAAAATTAACTCCAGGAAGGTAAGCAATGAGAAGAAGGTGAGAATGTGAGTTGCAGGAGGTCCATATGCAGTCCAAGGGTTGATGGAAAGGCAGAAAGTACCAGCTTGCTTCAGTGTCAGATGACCTCCTCCCCACCAGCCAGCTCCTGCACAACCCCAGTGATAAGCACACCAAGCCAGTGCTAGAGTCACCCCATCCACCTTGCCCAGATAGAGTTCTATCCCAAGTTATGGTCTCCCAGCTCTCTTAAACCATATCTCTCTAATCCACACATTTATTTTCTTCCTTGTTTTCATTCCATGATTCATTTACCATGTAAAACAGCATCTTTTGGTTCTGGATCCTATACACTCACTCAAATGACATAAATGTGTGGATACTAATATCTAAAGTTGCTGCACTGGTTGTTCAATGAGCAACAGCGAGGTGACCTCTGAGGATCAAATGGAATGATGAAGTTCTTTCACATAAATTTGGATAGAAAGCTCCAAAGCAATTTAGGGTCCATTCAAGGCAAAACTATGAAATGGAAGATTTAATTTCTTCTCCCCTTCTTTGGCTTCACCTCTGCAGGAACATTTATTCTCTCCCACCTCCTCCTCACCCATCCTGGCCCTGGAGTCTTCAGAGCTCCCCATGGTGACAGGCACCTTAGATCCATTTCCCTCCGCCATCTTCCAGGAATATTTATCTATCTTCTGTTCCATTCCCTTAAATGCTCCCTCCAGCTAATCTGATAATAATGACCTGGAAGTCTTAATACAAGGGAATGACTAGAAGTGTGGATCTCAGGCCCTCAGAGCAGACAGAATTTCAGCAGGATGATCTCATGTCACCTCACGTCAGCAGCAGCCAAGGGACACAACTGCTAACAAAAACTCTCTGAGAGTTTACCACTAACAGTTTCTCACTGAAAGAACTACTGAAGGATTTATATCAAGAAAAAGGAAATTGGACCCAGAAGGAAGACCTGAGGTGCAAGAAGGGATGATGGACAAATGAATCAATAAACATCATGGGTAAATTTAAAACAAATATAAATATTTTAAAACACTGGTAATGACAAATCCAGGAAGAATATACTAAAATATCAGACAAAAACATTAGGAAGGAGGGTGTGCCTACAGTTTAAAGTGTGCTAAAGTTCTTATATGGACAGAGCTCATGATTAATTTTATTAAGACAAATATACATATTAAAATGGTAACAATAACTACTAAAAGGAAACAAAAATTAAACGATAATTTTCAAACCAGTAGAGGAGGAAAGCTAGTATGCATCTAGAACAAAACTAGATTAGGAATACTCTGTGAAAGAGAAACATTTGCAAAAGGAGGAATTATGGAAACTGAAAACTCTCACCTTAAAATAATAAATACTGCACTCTTCTTAGTATACCAGAACTGAAAAGCATTGGAAATCCACACTGCTATAATTGACCTACAGCAAAACTGTGATGCTTCAAGTTTGCGATCACTGTCCTCAAGGCCTGGAAAGGTCCTTACCTTTTGGTACCCAGGACTTCATTGATCACACTCCCTCTATCTCCCAAAACCTGCTCCCAAAAAAGGGATTCTGCATTACTTAGTTTTATTTTAATATGAATTTAAGTCTGCGTTACTTTTTCCAGAGGTGCTTGGGTTTAATAAGACTTCATCCTAAATTTTACAGAAGGGCTTTTGTCTACCATCAAATCGATTTTGGCCACCAGTGCATAGGAGCAGAGAAATTCTGAGAAAAACAAGAGCCCTTCCTTTTGCTATTCAAGCACCATATCACAAACACTGTCTCTTATTTTAATTATTACATACGAGCTTGAATTAATATTTTAGACCTAAATGGTTTTTTTATGCCCTGTCTTAATTTCCAAAAGTTACCTGAAAAACAAGGGCAATGATTTTCCATATCTGCCTAAATAAAAACTTTGGATTTTTTTTGTGAAGACCAAAGATGAACTTTAGTTGATATTATAAGTGTGTTCCATAGAAATGCTAGGTAGGGACAAGTGTGAATGTGAAAAACAACACAACTAATCTTTTTTCCCTTATTATTTTAAAGTATATCCTATTCCCTGGTAGAGCATCTGAAAATGCTACGGCACAAACAAAACAGAAGTAAACAAACTATTTCAGTGATCTATCAGGAATTATCTTTCTTGGGAAGGCAAAGTCATTTTATAAATAAATAAAAGCAAAAAAAGAAAAAGGAAAAAAAAAAAAACCTTTTTCTCTCACGTTCCTATCAAGTCCCTAACACTCTCTTTCAGAATGAATAATTTCTGACTTACACCAAGATACAAACTACTGACACATTTGGATCAAGTACGTGTGTGTTTTTAGAACACGTATCACTTGAAAACTTGCCATGCTATATTTAGTTAGAAGTAAATATATCAACTGGAACATATGCATGTGGAAAATGTGCTCTTATTGTGAAAGCTACAGTTCCTTGTTAACAGAAGTCCGATACAATGAGAAAGCACGCTCAGAACTGGGAAGCCAGGGAAGAGTGCAAAGGAGGGACATGAGCGTGTTTTAACGGCTGTGATAATTTGCCATGAAAGGATGTTAAGGCCATAGCTCCTTGCTGCAGCATGCCATGTGCTGCTGAATTAAATTACTGCCATGCAGTCTGCTAGCGAAGGAATGTGTAAACAGGCCATATATCCTTGCATCAGTTCCACAGAATGTTGCACAACACAAAATGCCTCTCGATGTGTCATTTCCTTCTTGGCCATCTTCCCAGCTCCTGACAGTCAGTCAACGAAAAAAAAAAGGACTGAAAGATATTTAAAACTGCTCTTCTCAAGAGCACATTCCTCCAACTACCAGACAGAACCTCCACCAGTGCTTCTGCCCCTCCCTTCTCCAACCTCCTTGAAGAAAGTCAAAAAGGGAACAGTGTTTTTATTACTGTTATTATTCTTTTAAGTCGAAGATTTTCAACGTTTTATACACTAGTGGCCAAATGATTGATATCTATGACAATCAACTTTAGGCTTGTATTTGCCAACTTATAAATATCAAAACATGGCATTTACCATACATTCTATTTCTTGGGCACTTCAGAGACAGTGAAGGGGAAAGTCTGCAAGTCAGAAAGTTAAGGGCTTTCCTACTGATGCTTTGCACTAACAACGAAAACCCAGGCCTATGACATCAGGAGGCACAAGGCCTATCAAGGTTTTCTCAAATTATCTTCACAGGCAGCAAGAATGTGAATGTAAGAACTGTATCCAGACATTTCAAATAACCTTGAAAAATTATTCTGCTGTCCCTCCATCCAACACATTTTACATGGTCCTCACCTTCTTTCACACGTGAACAACCTCTAAATAAGCATCCGCCACTGATAAATAAGCAGGGGTCATGGAGCAGCCTTTGGCATAAAAAAAACCTGTTCCAGACCAGGTACAGTAGCTCACACCTATAATCCTAGCACTCTGGGAGGCCGAGGCAGGAGGATCGCTTGAGCTCAGGAGTTCAAAAGCAGCCTAAGCAAGAGTGAGACCCCGTATCTACTAAAAACAGAAAAATTAGCCATGCGTGGTGGTGTGCACCTGTAGTCCCAGCTACTCAGGAGGCTAAGACAGGAGGATCACTTGAGCCCAGGAGATAGAGGTTGCAGTGAGCTATGATAATGCCACTGCACTCTACCCGGGATGACAGAGCAAGACTCTGTCTGGGGAAAAAAAAACCCCACCTATTCCTTCACCCAACCAGGATTAAAAGTAATGGAGGATAAAAGTGAGCTATCACTGACAACATCTGGAATGAGGAGGAGAAAATGCCAAGCCCTCCATTGTCTCTACCTTTCTCCGGGCTGGAAAACAGTCTCAGAAGTAGGTGAAACAGCATGAGAGAGAAATGAGATGATACGTTGCTGAGACACCATTTGGTGTTGTTTGTTTGTTTGTTTGTTTGTTTGTTTGTTTGTTTTTTTGAGACGCAGTCTCACTCTGTTGCCTGGGCTAGAGTGCTGTGGCGTCAGCCTAGCTCACAGCAACCTTAAACTCCTGGGCTCAAGAGATCCTTCTGCCTCAGCCTCCTAAGTAGCTGGGACTACAGGCATGCGCCACCATGCCTGGCTAATTTTTTCTATATATTTTTAGTTGGCCAATTAATTTCTTTCTATTTTTAGTAGAGATGGAGTCTTGCTCTTGCTAAGGCTGGTTTCGAACCCCTGACCTTGAGAGATCCTCCCGCCTCAGCCTCCCAGAGTGCTAGGATTACAGGCGTGAGCCACCGCGCCCGGCCACCATTTGTTTTTTTAAGTGTGTTACATCAAGTTTGTTAAGGTAAAACTTCTACAACTGGACATGCCGCAAGTATATGGAGAAATGAAACTTCTCTGAAGAATTATAAATTTGTTGATGAATTGGGCACAGGTGAGAATGAGCAAACAGGAAAAGAAAACATTTTGGCTGCAAGACCTAAGCTTAACAAGTTGAGCAAACCAGGCCTAGAAATACAAAGAGTACCCTACACTTCCAGATAATCTCTCATTCACCTAAACTCCAGCCCCTTACTGGAGTCACAAACAAAACCAAGCAGAGAAATGTTGCAGTGTTGTAGCCGTGTACTCTAAGCATTCAGGAAAAGAGCTAGAGCACTGGAGGGAAAAAGGCAGAGCCTCTCCTTTCTCCCACCAGGTCAGGACAGGTGGCTGGCTGGCTGGCGGTAAACAGTAGTACCCTGGCAGGAATCATACAGTTGACAGCTTTGGTCTCTTCTTGGGAGTAACTATGATTTACTTGCCTAAGGCCCAACACACAAAAATTCTTAGAAACCTACTCACATGTGTCAAATATCAGGTTTGCAGGTGTGCCGGCAAACAAGAATTTCAAAGCTGAATGATACAGAATATAAAACCTCCAAGCTTGGCCATTTGAAGAGTCATAGGATATTTCTGCTAACTACCTGCCATGTTGCCAGGCAAGACTCATACCCCTTTTTGTTCGAACATCTCATGTTTTTCTCCCATACAAGTATCGATCTGGATTAGCTTGATACTGATCTCCTAATACCAAGCACCACAAGGTAATACCCACCCTTAATTCATCTGATATTTATCAAATTTGTTCATTTAGGAATGGAGCTACTATTGGAGTAGTAAACTTAGAGTCACTTTGCAGATCTTTAATGTCCCCCAGGTTGAAAAAGTCAAGAGACCTTTCAGAAGATGGTACCTTGAAAAAATTATTTATCCTATTGCAAACAGTGACATTTACCAGCTAAACACTTGTGGAAGTTGATGACACTGTGGTCAAATGAACCACTCCTCCCATCATTCACACCTTTACATGATTTCTTCCCCTTAAATCCAGGCTGCATCTGTGTCTTGCTTTAACCAACAGAATATAGAGGAAGCAACCAGTTCTGACCCTAAGTCTTAAGAAGGCCCAACAGCTTGTGGCTCTGGCTTGAGCAGTGCAAGGGCAATATAGGTAGCCAAAATGTTTGTATCCCCATGATATTCTGAAATGTAAAAATAAAAATAAAAACTAAATTAATTAATTAATTAAAACAGAAGAAGAATTCTTCCGTTTAATTAAATGTAATTTAATTTTAATTTAAATTTAATTTAATTTAATTTTAATTTAATGAAAATTCTGTTTTAATTAATTAAAGGTGCCACTTTTGCACCTTAGAGAGCCCTGAGCTACCATGTAAGAAGTCAGATCCAGCTGCAGAGACCACACAGAGAGGCCATGTGGAGAAAGAGAGGCCCTAGGACTATACAGAAAGTCAGAAAGGGGCTCAGCTGTCCCATCATTCCAGCTGAGCCCAACCTTCCAACCATCCCGCCAATATACCCGACATACGAAGGAAGCCATCTGAGATGTTCCAGCACCAGCCACCATCTGACTGCAGCCACATGACAGACCCCAAGCAAGGCCAACAGAAAAACCATCGAGATGAACCCCAGTCAACCCACAGATTTGTGAGAAATAATAAACTGGCTGTTATTTTAAGACTTTGTGTTTGGGGGGGGTAGTTTGTTATTTAGCAATAGACAACTAAAAAATGCAGCAAGAGAATTAAAAGGATTCCGACTATGTAAAAGGATTTTTCCATCCTCTGCACAGCCAACACAATACCTTTTTCCATCAGTCCTCTTCCCTAGCTCAGAACCACTTCTATAAAACATGACACTGCTAACCAAGTTTTCATCTTCCTGTAGAAATTCTTTAAATCAGACTGGAGTTGGAACCAAGCGCATAAATGGAACAAAGGATGCTAATAGAAACTGATGTTTAAAAGACTTAGGTATCCAAACGCATTACTGTTGCTGCTGCTGCCACACTGACTTCTGCTGCTGGCAGTCTTAAGAGCTAACTTGCCAACATAAGGCGAAAATGCCTTGCCTAAATACAAGACTTACAAATTTGGGATTTTAAGTATGATGTCGCGTCTTAAAATGATAAGCTGGCAAAGAAAATAAATGGCATTTTTGTAAAGATGTGTACCATTTTCATGTTTACGCTACTTAAGATGAAGGTTCTAATAAGTCATCGGCTATGTTCCTTTAAAGGGAAGTTTTATAACTGAGATGAATCACAACTGCAAAAGATCAAAGTTAAAAAACATCAATGATGCCATGGGGTACTTTTTAATCTTGTAATGAGTGATGATCATGTGCTCTTATGAAGTTAGTCCAACTGCCAACGCCAGATGTGTATATTAAGAAAAGAAGTTGTTTGTGATGTGACAGCAGTAGTTCAGCTGCCAGAGACAGAAAACATAGCATAGAAGGATGAAACTTTTCGGATTTTTGAGGGAAAAGCAAGTCTTGGCAGATGTGTCGATAAGCAGGGCCTCAGAGTGGGGTCTTAGTGCCATAGCATCCTCTCCTGGATTTTGCTACAAACAAATTGTGTTTATCACCAGTTCTGCACAGCTTTCCCTGGGCAGCATGAGTATCTGCTCAAGGAACGATTTATAACACTTATTAGTATCACTTACTAATGAGCAAAAATTAGTAAAACCATCTGCAGGGAAAAGAAGTAATACACTAAAGAACAGAATCTAGATGGTATCTGTTTCCTGGAAGCATACTATAAAACTCTACAGCAAACGTCTGATGCTAACGAAAACTGATGTAGTAATGGCTAACACTTAATGAGCACTTACTACATGACAATCACTGTGCTACCCATTTTACATACATTACATCATTTAACACCCTTGTAGCAACTGATGAGGAAGATGCCATTATTATTATTCTCACTTTAAAAGATGATAAAACCAAAGCAAAGAGAAGTTAGGGAACTTGCCTACCTCCAAACAGCTAATAAATGGTAGAGTTGGGATTTCAATCCAAGCAGTGTGACATAAAGACTCAATCAGGTGACCCAGAACTTGTCCTTGTTCAAACAGCTAAGCTACCAGAAGCAGCCTTTTCAATATATATTCAGATCTTTAGAGGAAGTTGTAAAATTCCATTAACAGGAACTGACAGCACAAAATCCTCAACTCCTTCAAACCACTATAGCAATAAACAGAAGTATACTATTTCTATGATAGATAACACTACTTAAGGAATTATAATTTTGGGGGGAGAGGAGGCTAAAACAACTGCATTATCTTTTTTTTCTCCCCTCAGGAAGGCCTTTTACTAAAGCCCTTCTCTGTTAAAGGTTGTAATCCAGACAGAGCAAGCATTGGCAAACTATAATTTGTGGACCAAATCTGGCCCACCATCTGTTTTTATAAAGTTTTAGTAGAATACAGGTTGAGTATCCCTAATCTAAAAATCTGAAATCCAAAATGCTCCAGAATCCGAAACATTTTTGATTGCTGACATGATGCCACAAGTGGAAAATTCCACACATTAAGTACGTAACACGAACTTTGCTTCATGCACAAAATTATTAAAAATATCACATAAAATTGCCTTCGGGCTACAGACATAAGGTGTATAAGAAAGATAAATGAATTTTGTGTTTAAACTGGGGTCCCATCCCCAAGATATTTCATTATGTATGTGCAAATATTCCAAAATCTGAAAAAATCCAAAATCCAAAACACTTCTGGTCCCACTCATTTCAGATAAGGAATACTCAACACCTGTCTAGCCATGACCATTCATTTATGTATTTTCTTATGCTGCTTTTGTACTATAATAGCAAAGTTGAATGCTTGTGAAAGAGACCACCATATGAGCTGAAGAGCCAAAGTTATTTACTATTTATTGTGCACTTTACAGAAAACATTTGCCACTCCATGTTCTCTAGAGGATCCCCCATTTAACACTATATACACCATTTAATCAAAATCCTATTATACTTGCTGTTGAAAAAAATTGACAATCTTGTGCATTTTCCAAACCTGAGGGTGTCAAAGTTAAAGAATAACATTGAAAAGAGTGCTATACTACAAACATTCAATGCCTAGGTGGAAGGAAATAATCCAGCTGCGGTCTCCAACCCCCGAGCCACAGACTGCAGAGCTCCACCGCCCCCCCCCCCCGATGGAAAAATTGTATTCCATGAAACTTAGGCAATGGGGGCAGGAGATGGGCACACAGCAAGAGGCGAGCAGCAAGCAAACAAAGCTCCATCTGTATTTACAGCCACTCCCCATCGCTCACATCAGCACCTAAGGCACCCATGTCTCCCATGAAACTGGCCCCTGGTGCCAGAAAGGTTGGGAATCACTGTAATCTAGCACAGAGTCCAGGTTGTAGGATTAAACTATTACTCATACAAGATCCATCCTTATACACAGACAATGACGTTGGCAAGTCACCTCATGATGTCAGAAAAATGACATCACATTTTCAGATATTTTGGGTTTGAAAGAAATGTTATTCGGATTTATCTAGGGCAACTGGTCCTGCCACTTGCAGATCTGTGTCTGCTTCCCCCATCCACCCTTAGCACCATCCAAAGTCTGAACTCAGGTCACATGTATACCATCTGGCCCCTACTGCGAACCCTTACTGTCTTCAGAACACTTCTCTGTCTTTACAGCGCCGTGCGTCTATCAACTAATGAATTTTGCCAAAAAAATGAGAAATGAGGTACTGCTATCCACACTTAAAAAAGAGGTGACTTTCTCAAAGCTACTCTGCCTCTTCACCTTTTGTCATATCTTTCAGAATAGGGCAGCACCTACTGATCCCTGTTTCCTCTCCCAACCATCAACTTTTGAGCATCAACTCTTGTGTGTATGCAATAATGGTTTTTCCAAGAACTGAGAAAAGTAGCTGAGATCGGCAGGAAACATCTTTAAAAGATAAGTATTAGTGGTGCTAAATGTTAAAAGACTACTGTCCTGCTTTATGCATTACTAAAATGGACACCCCTGCCTTTTCAGGAACTCGAGGGCTTGTTCGACAAAAGGTTAGAAGATGTCTTCTATCACAAGGCATCATCCCAGTGTGTGGCTGTTCAGAAAAGTCAGGCAAAGCCCCAAACCAGGCAAAACAGCCCTGCTCTGTTCTATCCACCTGCACTGCATAACTATTAGCTCTTAGGACTGGAGACTTGGGGCTTACACACATGTGTACAGCAACCACCTAAAAGGACATTTCCAAACTGAACAGACAGGGCTAACACTGACCCAATATTATGAACCTGGAAGAATGCCATACACATGAAAGGAGGAAAAAACAAAAACCTCAAAGACTTGCTTTTGAGGCAGGAAACCTCCCTAGTTTGGGCAAGCAGTCAGCCTTTGTGAAAAGAGACAGCGGCAAAAGGGACAGGAGCCACCACATGTTCCCAGTGCTAAAATATACGCTACTTGGGTAGAGGAAAAACCTTACCAGCCCTTTTCTCTCATTTTTAGGGGAAGAAACGATATGCCACTCTCATGGTCCAGGCAGGTGTACTGTTATAGAACAAACACTTTTGCCAGCTGTACCTCCACCACAAACTAAATTAAACTCCTTAAATGTAATGGCTAGGGCTCCAATGTATTCACTCAGCCAAGGCAGAGTTCTACGTGATGTTTCTATTGGCACAGAATTGTTAATGGTTTATATATCAAATAATCTCTAATCTCTGAATATATTTAAATACTGCTCTGCCGCGTTTGTTCAAATCAGTTTCCGCGGGGAGAAAGCAAGCCTGTTTCAACCTAGATTTTGGAGGAAAATACATTATTGGCCCAAAAAGATTATGTGCACTACTTTAAAATTGACTGGTTAAACCTTCTGGATATCCAGACGGACAAATAAACCAAGGAAGATTTAAATCCAGTTTGACTCTATCTGTTAAAAGAAACTACCTATAACAATTACTAGAGCATGACCAAACAGCAGTGTTGTAACAATCAAGCAAGTTATCATCTGCAAATAAATTCTTTGTAATTAAGCAGTGTGCTCTTTATAAAGGGAATTGAGTGGGCGAGTTAAAAAGCTAAAACACATTCTTAGGCCATGGGAAACACATGCAAATGCTTTTTGACTAAGCTCAAGATTTTCAAGTTTATTGTTTTCTTGCTCAGCTCTCATGGGTCTATTCTGCTGTCTATTATGTACAGTGGATGAGCAGAATTTCTTAGCAAATAGTTACAGTGACTGAATAATTATTCTCTCATTCCCTAAAGTTATGGAAGTCTTAGCAATTTTGTGGCAAAGGTTAAAACCGCCATTTTACTTTTCACTAACTGTGAAGTTCTAGTAATTGTCCCTCACTAAAAATCTATGCACATAGAAAGACACTATGGACTTGCAAGTAACACTAACTCATCTGGAATAAATTCCTCATAGGGTCTCTGGAAACTCTATTATCATTTTCAATAGAAAGGCAAGTACTTACTTCTGGGTTCCCGAGGTCCATCCACTGTAACTTTAATTGCTCTGTGATAGGTGGCTACTTGGGGAGGATTTGTGAAGACGGTTATAGTCAAGGTGAAACTCTTGCCTGCAGATTTAAAAGGGGAAAATACATAATGAATATAAAAAGATAGTACTGATCATCATATAGCAGCATAGATGTTTTTTGTTTCAATTTTCTCCAACATCAAGAACACATCCAGGCACAGACAATTTTAGAAGTCTTTATTTAGGATTAGGTCATGACCCCATGAGAGAACAATAGCAAATCATTGTTGATTATATTGTTTACTTCACATGGCTTTAGTATTTCATTTGCTTAACTGCACTACAATAAGAAGATGAAAGAGGAAAGTTCTTATGGGAATCATTTTAACAGGAGCCAGTGTCTCCTGTCCCGGCCTTAATGTGCCTGTGGTATGATGATTTCATCATTACTGGAACAAAGTTTTTCTCCTCCCTGTCCACCTCTCCCCTGACACACATTTCTGTTATTAAATCTTGAACTCCTTGATACTGACTTTTGTTTTGCTCAATGAACATGCCATCTCTCAATATAAACATGAATTTTTACTTTTAGCAGAGGTGTGTTTCACTGAAACATTACATCTGGTGCTTCAAATTAAAGAGCTAAAAGACACAAATAAAAGGAGAAAAAAAGAAAGGGGAAAAAGTTTAGCAGCATATTTGGATGTCTGCTTTATCCAGAAGAAGATACCATTCTCTGTTACACAGACTCAATGACAGTTGTAATCAGTTAGATTTGCAACGGTTAGTCATGTCAGATAGTCAAAACTGCAAACTGTTACAAGACAGGAAAAGGTGGGTGTGAAACAGTGACTCAATAAAACATTCAGCAACCTCAGGCCAGAGTACTCATTTAGTCTGCTCCTGTAACAGACCTTTAAAAAGCTCATTTTGTTTTGCTTTGTTTTTTGGTCAGACTCTTTTTCCCTTTACTGAGAGCTGAGGGTATTAAATCAAAACACAAATCTTAGACAATACGTAGCAATGCAAAGTTTAATGCAATCTTTTCAAACCTTAATATGGAACAGGTTATATACAAGCCTTAATGTAGAACAGGTCTTTGGCTGTCAAGTCTAGTGAATGGGTTTTCTTTTCAACCCCGACCATGTAAGTTCCCAAAATCTGTTTAAGACACATATCATTTGTTATTGAGTATATATAGTTTTAAGTCTCCCTGGCTATATTTTTCCATGGCCAAGGGTAAATAAAAGGAAAGAAAAGACAGGATTTGGGAGGTCAGGGGGAATTGAATAGGGAAAGATTAGAAACCTATAAAGCACCAGCCACTTCATATACAGTATCTCATTTAATCCCCTCCAGTTAGACTTACCCCCTTTCACAAATGAAGAAGTTGAAGCCGAGCAAGGCTTAGTAATTTACCCAAATTCACACAATAAGTGAAAAAAAATGAAGATATGAACCCACGCCTTTCAGACCCTAAAATTAACGCACTTTTTTTTAATTCTGCCACTTTGCCAGAAAACATTTTTTAGAATTAATAGGTAATTTACTTATAGATGTGTCCCAGTCAGCTCCATGTGTCCAAGAAACAGTAAATATAAATGGACTAATGCAATATCCTAGCCAGGATGATGAAAGCATCTATTTTTAAAGTGTCATCAATATAACATATTTCATCCACTACATATTGGATATTACATGGATTTAAGTAATTTAATTAGTTAAGGAACAGAGAGGCTTTATTACAAACATTAAGACTAACCAGAAGAACAAACCAGCCAGGAGTCCAGACCAGTTACAGAAAACTGAAAGTCTGCAGAAATGGAAATTAGAAACTTGAATAGGAAGCCACTAGGGGCTAAGCTACAGATTAGCCTCTCAAAACAATGAAAAAATCTAAGAAGTAAAACAGCTGAATCTCTAGATTGAAAGTTAATTTACATTAAAACATTTCAAAATGCCATTTGGGGTGGGATCACGGACCCAGACTTATATTTCTAACAGTGGCTCCAATGGTCATGTTTAGAAGGCAGTTGTCATCTGTGGCACTAATCTTCATAAATCAAGGATATATATAGATCTCAATTATCCTTAGTGTCTTTAAATAACCTGCTAGAGATATTGTCCATGGATTTATCTAAACTGGTTTGTGGAATATTGCTATTTTAGACCTTTACAGCTTATTTAGGATATTGAAAATCATCTATGCTTCGCCCAAATTCATGGAAACACCTCATATAGGAACAAACCAAATATAAAATTCAACCTTCAAGTATAAAGCATCTAAATGTTCAGAGCAGAATCAGCATTCTAAAAAAACAACTTTTAAAAAGAGGTGGGTCTGCTGGAGGAAACAAGTATTTAAATATAACTATGATCTTCCAAAATCAAATCCTAAGGATCAAGATGTACTTTAACAACAGAACAAAAATCAAGGAGGTTTCTTCCAATTCTTATTGCCCCGTCGGAAGAAATATGTATGTAATGTTGAAAAAACCGTCAGAAATTACTACCCAACTTGGTAATTGGTTCCTCATCTTCTTATAATAACACATTTCCTAAGTCGAATGTTTATGTGGGCATTCATGATTTCCTTAAATTAAAACAAATTCTAAATCCCGTTTTTTTAATCACTTTCCATAAGTGATAAAAATGCAGACTCTTACTTAAAAATGCAAGCTCTTTCATAGAGAGCTAGCAATCACTAGACAACTAATTGTGTCATCCACAGCTTCATCTAGAACTAGTTCTGCAATATTATCAAGTCATATATTTTCTAAGATAAACATAGGGGACTGTCATTGGTAGACAATCCCCAATCCAGCCTGAGGGGCTTCCAGGAATAGTCAGAAGGGATAAGACTGTAAGCAGGACTATACCCTAAACTGACATGGTTCCATGCTCTGCACACTGTAGGTGCTTAAAAATGCCTGTAAATTAAAAGCAGCATGCTTGATGTCAAAAGAGAGGAAGCACACCAAAAAAATTTAAAGACCAAAGTCATTTTAGACACTTCTGCTTAAAATACAGAGGAGAAAAAAAGAAAAGACAATTAAAAACCATAAGCTACCCCTAACATAATGCAAGTTTCATTAATGTTTTACATTTATTCCAAAGCACTTTCAAAAGTTGTGGTCATAAGATGACCCATAAAGTCAAAGTAAATAGTGACATGACTCCTTTTTAAATCTAAGATTGTTTTCAATTTCTGAGAGTTTATGTTTCTACCAGTGGAAAGAAAAAAAAAGTGTAATATTTGAGGAACTTGGTGTTTTTTTTTATTTCTTAACACTACTGAAAATAGAAAATTTTTAAAGTTGAGAAAGAAAATACAATGGTAGCAGCATGTTGATCCAGACTTAATAACTTAAGAGAAATGAAGAAGTGTGAAAATCAAAGAGGAAACTGGAGTCTGTTATAAAGCAGGTCAGGTACAAAGGCAGGTTAAAGGGTTTCCTGCCACTGAAAAACTGATCCTTTTTTTTCAGCATTATCTCTTATCCGTGTTCCCTGTCCTTGTTTCTTCTTCATTTCAGCTTGATAGTACTGTTTCCTTTCATACGATGTTAAGGTAATGATATAAAAATCTGTTATTAGTGATAAATCAATTTTTCTTTCCCTCTCCATCCGTTCCCCCTACCCCCCATCTAAGTCTCGAAGACAAGTCTGGACCAATTTCTCCATCCTGCCTCTGGCAGCAGACTGTAGCATTTCAGATCCTCCACCAAGTCCCGGCTGCTTCAAAGGAAAAATCCTACTTTCTTCAGTTAAGATCATAAGAAATATAGGGGGAGGGGGTCAGCTCTGTTTGGACATAATTACACTTCATCAAAAGAAGCTTTCTTCATCTTCCATGCGTGAAAAGTCTGCAAGCAGTTAAGTCTGTCTTTTTTTTTTTAATATAAAAATTGCTATTTGGGAAACCAGCCAAAACTCAGAAAGCCAATATAGTAAAACAGTGCACACCCTTTGTTTCCCTTTGAAGTTTCTTAAATAAATATGTTGAGGGTTTACAAAGTACACTATCACTTTGCCATAGTTTCTACTCAAATTGATCAGAGAAAAGTTATGCAGCACCTATATAATACAAAAGCAAGATAAATGAAAACACTAGCTTGAATCTGTAAAGTAAAATTAAGGATAGCACCCAATCTTTAAATACTAAAATTCATGGCTCTAATTAAAAAGAAAGTAATATTAGATAAGAAGGAAGATGCAATTCAGAGATAAATCATCATGCCCAAATTTTTCTTGATTCTAACTAGGAAAAAAAAGAGAAACTTTAATTGTACTGTGGACCTGCATGAATAACTGAGAAAAAAAAGAATGAATATACACACACATATTCCAAACCTAATCAGTCAAAAGTGACATAGGATGTGTCTTTTAATGAAGTAAACTTAACCTGATGCAGAGATAACCCCTTTAGTTTTGATTCTACCAGAGGCTCTGAGTCTCATTTTATTTCAAATAACCTTTCAGTGACAGTATCTCATTAGCATGAATCATTTTTTTTAAGTTAAAAAGTACAACTACTTGGCTCTGTTCCTAGAAAGTAAACTAAAACTACTCATCGGAAACAGCCTTGCTTGAATTTCCCTTATCAAGTTTTTACAATGGTAATAATTTGACATCTGATCCAAACTAAAGAGCAATTATTAGACATGGTTTAAAAATTGGTGCTTCTCATTTCCTAATTCAAACTTGGGTTGCAGTGATTCCACAGGGCTTTATAATTTATTGCACCTCAGTCCTAAAGTGGTCTATTTGCTTTCTTCTTATCGAAGCACTTAAAATATTAGATTCAATAAATGAATAGATAAGCATACTACTTCTAATAGGTGAATGACTAGTAAACGTCTCTGTGTAAAATAAGTAAATAAAATCCAAAATATTGGCCTCCTCAGAGACTTTTTAAAAACATTAACCGATTTATCAAACAACTGCAAAACCCTAAATGGGATTATTTTCTATTTTATGATCGGTTTAAGGATTCCTAATATTTGAGCATGGACTCAGATGGTGAAAACCCTTACACAGTGTGGATTTGAGTCCTGATCATTCATCTGTCTAGACAACTTTACATAGTCACTCTAACATAAGCAATATATTATTTACTTACTCAAATGAAAAGCCTTCTGTAAAAAAAAACCATGATTTTTTAAATATACATTCTTATTATGAGAGTAAATTAAGTCATATAGAGGTAACATATGTGATAAATGAAGAGCATTATGCTAGCTGTCCTTGCTACAACTTAGAGCAAAATTGATATTATCAGGAAATTGATCCAATGCCTTCATTTTTCTTTCCCCTTTACCACTCAATTTACTCAGTTATTTAACTCCTCATATTTCAGAAGTTGATCCTCCAACTGTTCTTTTGTCTACCTTTATATGCTCACAACCAGTGAAAATCAGGAGCTAGCTCTTCTGAAAACATTGTTTGAATTTTCAATATCATAAAACAAATGAAAAAGGCCTGAGTAGTCAGAAAAACACTCAGCTTCATCTGGATGTATTTAAATCAAATCTTCAGTAATTCTATTCAGAAAAAGAAGGTGCTGATTTGTATACAGACTAGTCCACGTTACATCAGAGATCCTAATGTGTTTATTCCACTATCAGTATTAAAAGTCAGAGACCTACCTCGTCCACTCCGGCCCACAAATCTCAGATCGTTGAACCTTGCTACTTGGTTTTTCATGACAGCAGAGGCATTTCGGAGCTCAGCAGAATAATTTTCATCGTTACCCGCCATGACAGTAACCACAGTCCCATCTGGTACCTCTCCAAGGGCTACCACCTATATAAAACAGGAAACACAGCAGCAATAATGGCACATCAGAAATGCTTAAAAACTGAGAGTATTCTCATTGCAAATGATGTGTCTTATCAGGGCTTAGTGCTCTAGTCCGGTAACTGCAAACAGGAATGAAGCATCTGTATATAGGTTATGATGCCACTTCAAACAGACCAATGTTTCAGGGTCCACCCATTTCAAAGGCAGGCAAAAATTTACTTCATTTGTTGTTGGATTCTACACAGAATATATGTACTTTTTTATTAAATCCCCATGTTAGATTGTCCATAGGAATTATGCCACAGAAGGAAGGATGATACCCCATCTGCAGATTGTATCATACAGATTAAGGTATCACCTGTCTGCAACCTTCCTCTCAGGGAGAGCCCTGAGCTCTGGTCTCATCCAGATCACAGGCCAAAAATAGCAAGTCTGGTCAGCTCTATGGGAGATTTTTGAGTGAAACCTTGGAATTCCTAACTATATACAGCCCTAGATACACCTCCTTACTTTGGGCTAGAAATTCAGCCTTTAGTGATGCTATAAATATTTACTGAATGCCCACTCTGTAGTGGAACCCAGTGAGGTATCCAAAGACATCAAGAAACTTAAGATCTAAGTACAGAATAAAAATATATACCAGGCTGAAAATGATCAATGACAAATTAAGAAGCATAGACAAAAAAATATACCCTTAGCCACACTTCTGTCTTGTCCCATCTGCCACCATGGAATGACACATTTGCCTCCTTAATCTTCAACAGTTAATCTGAAGCAGACTAATTCAGTCAAGTAAGGATCCAGAATAATCAGTCTTTGAGACTAACGAACATTTACTCTGCTCCAAGACTAGAGATCAGACTTTAACCTGAGACAGATAACTTGCAAAAGTGTGCCTGTGATTACACCAAGCCTGGTAAAGGAATGCTTTTGCAGATCTTTCATGGTCATATACTAAACATACTATTCTTAATTCACTACCAAGACCCTGCCCCTTAATAACAATCCTTTCTCTCAACTAACTTCCAGGACCCTATGTTCAGATTACTTCCATGTCTTCCTCATTCAGCTTCCAGATGCCCTCATGGTAACTGGCAATGGCCCCAGCTCCAGTAGCCCACTACTCTCTGACAGTAACATCCCTGTGTACTTGCCTGTCCGGTAAATATGCAACTTATCTTCTTCTACTTCTAGTGCTACTCCCCCCTTTGTCAAGATTTCCATTAAAACAAATCTAAGCATTTAATTCCATGTTTCCAATACACTTGATATATACTCTCATTAAAGTAGATTTCTTATAGTCTGATAAAACATACACTATCCCTGTATTTTAGGGCTGAATTTCCCCATCCATGAACCCTCCACTACATCCTCTCCTTCAGCCAGGAAAACAACCAAACAAACAAAATCTGTCAATATTTTTGTCACCTTTGCTTTTCTCTTGGGCTGTTTCTCAGTTCCATTCCTTCTATTTGGCACTTTGTTGTTCAATTAAAAATCGTAAAGCTTTCCTTGTAAAACGCCCTCTCCACAGCATCCCACCATACTCAAGTGATCCTCCCTGTCTCAACGTACATATGTTAATGATCTACTACTACTTTTGACATACTAGCCCAAAGCTGAAGGACTCACTCCCAGGAGTCCAGATTATATTAGTTTGGAAACTACGTGAAAGCAGGGCCTTCATCTCATCTGTCTTGTTTGCCACTGTATGGCCTGCTCTCAGAACAGTGCCCAGCACATAATAATTACTTAATAACTATTTTTGAAATAAAGAAATGAAGTAGCTCCATAAAGAGCCCCACTTCCCACAGCCAGAAGTTTTAGCTACCAGCTAAAACTCTGAGAGAAAGAACCAGTTAAAGCTTGAGTCAGCATCCCATGCTAACGGCGATCTCCCCTTGCTCCAAACTAGTTTTCTGACAACTTTTGCCACCCCAGAGGAGAGAGGGAATCATGCTGACTACTCTTTACCTGCAGTACACAGCTATTTTCAAAGAACTCTCCTAAGAGCAAATCCCTTGAGAACAAGACTTCCTCCCTGCATAATCTAGTACCTTGAGTGGCTACTGATTACAGGTAACGCTATACTCCTGATGGAGGAATGTGCTTTTCAATTTTTCAAATTCACAGTGCCAAAATGAGAACATTTGAAAATACTGAAATAATTTACTACATTTGCCAATATTCATCTGAATGTTTGACATTTTGTACACTCAGCATATTGTGTTTTAACACCTGCTGTGTAGCTATGTCAAAGAAAATATGGAACCAGTAAGCACATTAATAAAGGCAGGAGAAAAGCTGTACTGTTTAGAAAATAACAAATATACTAAAAATCGAGAGGCTCCACTTTTTCCCCCACTTCTGCTACAAGTCTGCTACGACCTTGCACAAGTAACTTGGTCTCCAGAAACCACAGTTTTCCAATATAGATTGGAAATAATTGTTTTAAGTCTGCAAAATGTAGAAGATACTATGTAAGTATAGAGTATAATTATAATGATGTGCTTTTTGTAAGACAAGGAGGGTAACATAGTGTTCTGTTCCAAGTCTGCTGTCTTGCTAAACATAGGCTTTTACTTATAAGCACCCTTAAAGGGTTCAAACCAATATGTAATTCTTCACTTCATGTCCTGAGATGTTCTTTGGTGTTGCTGAGAGATATATAATGACTGTTGGTGGGTTTCACTCCAGTCTGGCTAAATTTCAGAAAAAAAATAAAGAGATATGCCCCAATAGAAAGGTTTTCAAGAGCTCTGGGACATTATTATTTTACTGCATATTTTTAACATAATGGATTTTTTTAGTTAGAAGAAAAGGAAAATTGATTCAATATGGGAAAATATGAAAGAAAAGATCCCTAAGAGTGAAATACATAAATCCATCTTACTATGCTTAAGCAGCATAATAATGACCATATTAAATATTGGTATGTTTTACATATCACATTTAAGAAAACAAATAGATAATCACAAATTATATGGCTGTTCTGTAAGGCCTAGAACAAGGCCTGAAAAAAATGTCTGTGTGACATAGTGACAACCTTTCCTATTAAGGCCGAACTCTAGTTTAATGGCTAAATATATGGGTTTTCTTCTGCTAGTCACTCGACCAAATCAGATTACCCAATGTTTTTCTGAGGCAGTGTATGTTGAAGAGTGTTGTGGGGGGAGTACTGTATTTGACTTTATATCAATCAGAAGTGTAATTATATGTTTCAGTGTTTTTAAAAAGCAGATTTCTGAAGCTAAAAAGTTTCCCTTGGAGATTCTCAACTGTGTTTATCTAAAAGCAAACCAAAAGAATCAAGAAATTTTTACACATTTCATCCGTACCAAGCCCAAGCAATGGAAAAACATTTTAAGGGGCAAAGCACAGTCAAAAATCACTCTTTAGTTATGGACAAGGACAAATTAAAATTTGTTTTCATATGACCCAATACAAAAGCAATGCTCTGCAAAGAATAATTTGTGATGAAACCCTAACAACATTTCTAGGTGTTTTTAAAATATAAAATCTACAAAATGAAGAAACTTCATGGGAAAGGGAGAAGTAATTTTCTGTCCTGACATTTCAGAATAGAGAAAGAAGTTCCTTTATTTAGCACACCTCACTATAACTAGCATTTAAATCACATGATATGTGGCTTGTACAAAATAAAGTGAAAGGATATTTAACTCTAGCAATGTTATTGAAATTTTGTATGAGACTCCTTATGACTAAAACTGTGAATCTCTCTGAAAGAGAAGCAATGGAGAATTAACTCAGACCCTTAAAATTATTTCTGTGGTCTTATTATACAGAAATTAAAATTGCCCATGACATTTCCATGGACAGAAATCTAGTCTTATCTAATCAATTACTCCTACAGGCCAACATCATTTGGCACATTGTATTTGCAGTATAAATGAAATATAATTAATTTTCAAAATAGAATCTGGTCAAATATTTCTTTGTAATAAAAAGAGGTGAGACAGTAATTGCAAAAAGCAAAAATTGTATTCCTATGGTAATTATTTAAAGATAACTTTAAATAAGCTAACAAAAGGTTTCAAAAGATACTACAGTTAATTTTTTTTCTTTTTTTTCTTTCTTTTTTTTTTTTTTTTTTTTTGGTAAGACATAGTCTTATTCCATCTCTCTGGGTAGAGTGCAGTGGCATCACGATAGCAACCTCAAACTCCTGGGCTTAAGTGATCCTCCTGACTCAGCCTCCCGAGGAGCTGAGACTAGAGGTGCCTGCCACCACGCCCGGCTAATTTTTTCTATTTTTGGTAGAGACAGGTCTCATTCTTGCTCAGGCTGGTCTTGAACTCCTGACCTCAAGCCATCCTGCCACCTCAGTCTTCCAGAGTGCTAAGATTACAGGCATGAGCCACCGTGCCTGGCCAATTTTTGGAATTTAACCCACAGTTTTGGAAAAGCCAATTTAATTCAAGAGAAAAAAAAATATTTCATTTCATAATTTTTAAAATACATGTCAAAGAGAAATTTTGATGGAAACAATTTCAATTTAAGCCTATATATGCCATGTATCAAGATGATCTAGATCATCTAATAATGGTTATTCTGGAATTTTGAAAGGACATTAACAGTAATGCCAAAGGAGGAAAAATAATGTTTCAAATGTTTCTAAAAATTTTTTAAATATGTTTTTCCACCTAAAATTATTTCTTCCAATAACCTTACCAATAAATGTTATATATTCAATCCTAAAATATTTAACTTTAAATACATTTTATTGCATTTAAAGGCATAACACAAAAATGTATCTTTCTTTATACAACTCGAAATTCATTGATTCACCTAATTTTGCATAACAACTTATATTAGGCTTAATAATGATTTAACAGGCTTAATAACCGATTTCCCTTGTTTAGGTAAAATTAGATTCAAAAAGATACAAACATAAAATCTGATCACTAAATACGTAAGAAAAATACAATTCACTAGTGTCAAGTGTTTATTAGTTGCATACTTGTTTTTGAAGAGAGAAAAATGGCCAATGATGTTAAAAAATTATTTTCAAGTAAAAATTGCTCCGTCATTTTGAAACCCTCTTTTTGACAAATACTGAAAGGCATTATTAAAGATACAGAATTAACTATGAATACCAGATCATATATCTAAAAATATGTTTTCTTCCTTTAACACTGCCAGAAAAACATACGATACTGGTAAATAGATACAGTCCAGCGTTCTCTAACTTAAAACAGTGCAATAGGTTTGCACTACTTTTAGTTTTAAAATATACATCTGGACTTAAAATTTCTGCAGTGTTTCAGCTTGAAGCTATTTAAAGCAACTGAGTTATAAACCCTAAACACCAGGCTTCACAGTGGAAATGCTGACAGACCCCTAACTAAAAGCGTGCTACTGGATGCAGGGTTGACATGTTCTCTCCATTATTTCTACCTGACCATCAGCTAATGAGCTGAATTTGCAAATTGCTTCTTTGTCACTAGAATAATCTGGGACAGAAAGGACCTAATAGTATGCCTTAACTATTTTAAGCTTTTAGTGAGATACACCTGAAAGAAATGTTAAAAATATTTATTTCCATTTCCTTGACACCTGGGAGGACTGAACATTTCAAAACTGCAGAACTTTGTTAAAAATACAATGCTAATAAACAACTTCACATAAAGTATACTAGTTGTTTTTGCATTTTTACGTGTCGAGTATAAATAATTTTTATATAATCCCAACACAAGATCAGATGAACACTAATACATTACTTACTTCTTAATGTAATACGTTGTCAATATCTTGTTGAAGCACTATTTTAAATTAAAATATTAAAACAATCTATTGAATTCATTTCAAATCCTCTGCAGTATAGAGTTCAATGTCACAGATATAAAATATGGGCCCAATAAATATTGTATTGATTTGAATACCAGACTTCTCAACAATTAAGTTCTGTGTGTGTGTGCTTTCAAACACATTTACCTATCTGCTATCTACCCAATGACACTATAATTTATTTTGTACATAGCTCTAAATATGATAGCCAAACTGCTGTCACCACTTTTAAAATGAAGACTTCTTCATATTATTTCTTCATTGCAGATGTATTTTATTACAATGCAAGAGCACAGAAGTCCAGTGTACTCGGGCTTTTATTCCAAAAGTAAGGTAAAGTGAGGTTGTTTTTACATCATTCAAATGAAAATGATAAAAACTGTTGTCAAAATCTAGATGTTCCAACTACCTACACATTTTTTTTAGTAGAAAGACAAAACCTACACTGAATGGATCTCAACTACCACCCACTTTTCGAATTCCATTAAACATATGTATGGGGTGGGAAAACATTCAGTTAGGGTTAGGCTAACTCAATTCAGTATTCAATTAATATGAATTAAAATATTCAATTTAATATGGACTTGTGTTATCTATGGTTTGTCTACTAGTTAAAATAACAAAAATGCACTGTGTGTAATTAACAAATATGATTAATAGCAAAGAACAAAATTTATTTTCAAAGTAACTGTAAAAGGGTGGTAGTGAGAAAACTTAGATAATAACCAAATTATCTCAGACTAGCTCAAACTAAATTGCATTCTTTCTTTATGCCAAAAACATCCTTTCCATCGAAAATACTCATGCTCAGAATCAATTCAGCATCATAAATACAAAAGAATTGTTTAAGACAGACCTTAAATACGTTTAGCAGAACGGTATACAGAACATCAGATATCTTTAAAATGCAAGCACCTATCCTTACATTTTCACAAATCCTGACGTGTGGCATTGTATAGGTAAATTATCTACTTATTTGGATTTTATGCTGTTTTTCAACCAGGTTTTTTGGTTTTTAGGGTACCGGGGACATAAGGTTAATTAGAAAATTCTGGGCCCTTGGATGATTAACATTGTAAAAGATACCTCTTGTATGGAAATTTAAATTTCTACAATTCACATATATTCTGAGTTTTTCATATTTCCAGGAAGAAAACATTAACCTACCAAATGAGTGGTTAATAAAAGGAGAAATATGACGGTTAAATTTTTTTTTTCCTTGTGCCAACTGCAAAATGAAACTTGCCCCAGAATGCAACATCCCTTTTCCATAACAATTCACTCTGATTTCTGTTCTGATACAAGACCTGGAGAGATAACCAGCTCTAATTGACCTGGACTCTTCTTTCTTTCCACCCCACCCACACACGGAATCTGAATTGGTGCGTGGGGTAGGGGGAGATCAACAACTGGGAACTGCCAGTGGCCCGTGGGAGTTTGGCCCCAGGGTCCACAGTGGAGCAACTGGCACGATTCCTCCTTTTCCCTCACCCCAAGGCCTCGCTTACCCTGCTCTCCACAGATCCGAGAACCCAGGGGACCCAGGCCCACCTACTGGAGTTCAGGGGTTAGAAAGAGCCGGAGGCGTCTTTCTGAGAGTGCTCGTCTCCACGTCTGGCTCACCCCAACCCTCTATCCCTGGCATCTAGTCCCGCGAGTGTGGACAGCCTGGGAACCCGTTTCCCCATCAATCCAGTGCGCGCTCTGTCCTGGGGGCTCCGCGTCTCCCCCTTGCGAGGGCTGCCCCGGGAAATCCAGATCGAGTTACGGAGACCCATCGGGCTACTGCCAGAGGCCCCAGATCGTACACCCTCAACCTGAGGAGCAGCTGCCTGCGACTGCCGCTGCTGCCACCCGCCCTCCAACTAACGGGCCCGGCGGGCGGAGGAGGCCGGACGCGCGGCGGCCTCTCTCAAGCCGCGGGGCTCACTGCTCTGCGCCCAGGCCACCGGCAGAGCCTCCCACGACCTTTCAGAAGCAAGAGGCCTTTGGGATTTAAGTCCTTTAAAAATAATAATAAAGCCAATCTGCAAAATTTCACCTCAGTTTTCAAGTCCGGGGACCCGAAGTTGTTCCACAGGTTTCCCTCATCCCTCCCAGACGAGGCGAGGCGGGGAGCTCGGTCCCGGCTGGAAGAGGCGGCCCGAGCCCCCGCCCCCTCCCCCGGCCCGCGCCTCCCCGCACTAGCGGGTTCAGCGCCCGGGACCCCGCAGCTTCCCCGCCTCGGGCGCTCGGAGACCCCGGCAGCCCCGCCTTCCTTCCGATAACGGGAACTGGCGCGGATCAGCGAACAGAGCGAACACGACGGTCCTGACACCCCCCGGAGTCCCTAGGTTTGTCTGGGACCCTCCTGGTTACGGGTAATGCGACCCACGCGCCGAAGCCGGCATCCCGCTCCCACCTCCGGGCGCGAATCCCCGGCGCCGGGACCCCATGTACACCGGCCCCGGGGCCCGAGAGGGGCCAGGGCCGTTGAGCTCAGCAGGTCAGGGAAGGGGACGCCGAGACCCGCAGAGGGGCGTCTGGGTGGGAGGGAAGCGGGTGGGAGGGCGCGGAATCCCGGAGAGAGGGGGCGCGGGCAGCCCGCGGCGGGGGCCGGCCAGGATGCCGGGGGAGGTGGGCGCAGGAGTCCCGGGAGAGAGCGCGGGGAACCTTCGCGCGTGGGGAAGGGGGCGTGTGCAGCAAGTGGGGCTCGCGGTGCAGAGTGGGCACCTTGGGGCTCCGGGGGGAGGGGGGACGGCGCAAGGGGGTGGGTTAGAACGGAGGCTGGAGACTTGAGGGGTGATGAACCGGTACGGGGGACAAGGGCTGAGGTCGGGATGGCAGCGGGCACAGGTGGGAGAGAGGCGGATTTGCGCGAGGGCATCCGGAGGAAGAAGGCCAGCCGGGGGTTTCTTGGGTCAGGCCTGCCAAGACAGGAGGTCTTGGAGGCCGTCCGGGGCCCAGCCCCGGTGGGCTTAGAGACGCCGGCGGGCGGGTTCCGCAGCTCCCGGCCGGGGGCCGGGGGCGGGGGGCGGCCGTAGCCTCTTACCTTGAAGGCCACGGGCAGGGTCTTGTTGCAGCGCCAGTGCGAGGGCAGCACCGAGCACAGGAAGTTGGGGCTGTCGGTGCGGACGAGTTCGGCCGGGTGGTCAGCGATGATCTCCACCATGGTGCGGTTGTCGTGCGGCGGCCGCAACCGGGGCACAGCAGCTGCAGCTGCCGCCGCTGCCGCCGCCGCTGCCGCCGCCGCCGCCGCCTCCTGCTGCTGCTGCTGCTGTTGCTGCTGCTGTTGTTGCTGCTGCTGCTGTTGCTGTTGCGCAGCCACCACCGGGCTCACGTCGCTCATTTTGCCGGGCTGCAGGCTGCTGGAGGGGGGGCTGAAGCGCCGGCTGGTGCTCGGATCTACGGGAATACGCATCACAACAGCCACAAGTTAGCGAAGTGGCCGGGGGAGGGGGAGGAGGGTGGAAATGAGGGGCGAGGAGGAAATTGGGGGGGTGGAGGCGAGACGGGGGAAAAGGGGATGGAGGTGATGGGGCTGAGGAGGTGAGAAATCAAGTTCGATGAAGTCAACTGCCGGGCAGAGTCTGATGGGGGCCAGCGGTGGCGATGCGGAGTAGTCGGGTTGGCGGGTAGGGAGCCCCGGGAGGCGAAGATCTTTGCCGGAGCCTTTGGAACACCCGGGGTGGCAGCTGCGAACGGGCGCGGGGGTGTGTTTGTCCCGGGGAGGCGGGGGACTTGAGTTTGCAGCTTGGAGTGGGGTCCCTTGGGGCACCACGTCCTGGGTGCGCTGGCGCCCCCTCCCAGTTTGAGTTCGGTGGTGAGGTGGCGTGGGTTCAGCAGTCCAGCCCCGGGGCCGGCATTGCCGCTCGCTGCCCGCCACCGCCGCGCCGCGCAGCGCGCTGCTACCCGGCTGCAGGCGTCCGCGCCTCCGCCCTCCCGCGCCGCCGCTACCGCCGCCTCCGCGGCGGCCGCCGCTCCCCCCGCGCCGGCTGCACGCTCAGATTCCTCCCGCGGCCTCTGCCAGCCCGGCTCCCCGGCTCGGCTCCTTCCTTTTCCTTTTCTTCTCGTCCCCTCACCGCCACCTCCTTGCATCCACTCCCTTCTGCTTTGCAAAGCTCCCCTTCCCTCGCTCTTCAGGGTACCAGGAGGTAAGTCGCGGGCAGCGGATCTCGGGGCAACGGATCTTGAGTCTGCGAATCGCAGCCACTGCCGCCGCCCGCCGGCCGCGAGAAGGAGCCCCCGCGCGCGGTGCGCAGCTTCCGAAGCCCAGAGAGGCGGCCCCAGTGTAGGGGGATCTCGCCTGGTCGCTTCCTTTTGATCCCCCCAGGCCTAAGACAAGGAACCCCCTCTTGGTCGGACGAGGTTGACGCTGAGACACCAGAGAGCCTCCAGCTGATCTGACTGTCGTTATTTTTCGTTGTAACTTCAAGCGAGGGGGAAGGAAAATTCTTGAGCGTCTGTGCTCACTTCTCAGCACTCTGCACCCTCCCACCCCCACCCCCAACCTCTGCCGGAGCGGCTCCCGGGGAAAAAGAAAGATTCTGCAGGGTTTGGGTGATTTTTGTCTTCAGTGACACAAAAAATGGGGGAGGGGAAGACTAGTTAAAATAGTTTTTAGAAACTCAAGTGGATGGCTGGACACATACATTCAATCTTGTCATTCTTAGAAAACAAGGATGAGTTTTTTAAACGTCTAGAAAACTGTCAGCTTGGTGATTAAAGTAAGTTGCAAAAACCCTTACTGGGGAAAAACCCCAGCAGTTTTCCATTAATTTCAATCTTTTAGTAAGTCTATTATGCATCTAAAACTAAGTCTTAACTTTCTTCCTCACCACTCTTGGGGAAAAAAATTAAAAATTAAAAATGCTTCAGTGGCTATTTATGTATTTATTTCCTAATGTGGGTTTAAAAAGCGACTTTGGATCCCCCAGAAAAGTTGTGGTCGAAAGGATGAAGGAGCGCGGGAAAAAAAGCGGCACTTTTTTACCTAAAATGTGGTTTTTGGAGGCTGGGATTTCTAATGATTAGGTTTTTGTGGTTTATATAGACACGACTCTGGCTAAGGCGATCATTACGCTGATGAGAGTCAGAAGCACGTGGGTGTCTCCGACCAGCCTCAAAACTCTGAGCCTTCAAAACAAATAAAACAATGTGCTGCGCCCGCAGAAGCCGGGATATCCGCTTGAGGCTATTCCACCCTAAGAAGGGGGCACAGTGCTGTTTCGCCCTCTGGGTTGTGTATTGCTACGTTTCTTGCTGATTATCAAACTCTTGTAAACCTTCCAAAGCACGGAAATGTGTTTGCATAAAGTTGCCAAAGTTTCAAAGATTCCTGATAAGGTAGCTGACACAGTAATAAGTGATTTTATAAAATAACTGAAAAATTAGAATGCCTCCCCCTAGGTGCATTAAGGAATAAGGATGGTTGGGTCATCACTCACCCCCTCCCATCTTATTTGAAGCAATTGCCATATCCATTAATTGGTGTGTTTATTGCTCAGCACAAACGCCTCCCTCACCCCGGTAGCGACCTGCCACGACCCTCCCTCTCGGTTTTTAAAGCGTGGCTTCCACTGGCGGAGCCCGCGTCAGGGTCTGCGCCCTGGAAGGGCTCCGAGAGCGTAAGGGACGCGGAAGCGGGGGGCCTGGTGCCTGTCGAAAGCACAAGATGAACTTGGAGGGCTTTGGTTGCGTGACTTTGAGACCAGGATTGCCCCTCTGAAGAGACGCGCTGGGGACCGAGCGGCTTCCAGATCGCGGGAGCGGAGAGGGGGGTGGAGGGTACCTAGGTGTGCGCTCTCACGGGCTTAAGGAGGGTGTTCAGGGGACACTACTCTCTGTCCTTTGGGGTTTTATTTTTACCTTCCCTTTCTTCATTCACGACTCCACATCTCCCTCGTCCGTGTTTCCCTTCCCCACTTTTCTCTCCACGTTCCGGCCTCTCCCTCAAATCCCCCCACAGACGCGAGCCTCCTTGACGCGCCCCTCCCGCCCCCTCGGCCTTCCCACGGCCACCTTCCGTGACGCCGAGAGGCGATTCCGAACCACCCGCTATGACACCCCCTCCACCACCTACTCCTTGGCCTCCCCGTCTGGGCGCCGCCAGGGTTCGAGAACCCACTTATCCGGACGAACTAGACGCACAGCAAGGAGCTGAGCTGTCTCCTGCGCGTGCGATTTTTAATTATCTTTTCGGTCACAGGGGAGAGCTCTAACCCTGGGCACCGTCGTGCCTCCTGCGTGCACAAGTCTCCCCGAGCCACAGGCAGCCGACCCAGGAAAGGAAGGCAGGTTTCCCCCTCAAAAAAAAAGGGAAAGACACTACATCCATTACTCTCATGCCTTACACACCCATTCTCATGTACTCAGACACACATCCCCCTGGTACATCCTCACAGTGACCCTCATAAATATACAACACACACACACACACACACACACACACACACACACACACACACACACACGCTTAATGGCTTTTTGCCTTTTTCTTTTCTTTTTCTTTTTCTTTTTCTTTTTTCTTTTTTTTTTTTTTTTTTGCCTTTTATGGAGGCAGTTTTAATTTGCGCATATTGTGCCACTGTCTAACAGAGACCTCTGACTTCTTTTTTGTTTTTAAATGTGTAGGGGCTGCAAAGGAGGGAAGGAGTTACAGGAAATGGATTATTTCTATGGTCAAAGGGAGATAAAAAGTCAATAACTACTGTGGTGGCTGATATGCCGCCTTCTCTGGGCTTGGCCTTCTCCTCTCCGGAAGTCCACAGAACACGGAACTCCCTGAAATTTGAAGACACTAAGAAAGAGTCAATATTTCAAATATGGACAACCAGAGGGGCTTTCTTGAATATGAAATTGTAGGACCGTTTGAATTTAAGAAAGCATCCTGGGGACTTTTCCTCGTTTTTTCCTCCATCACTGTTTTGCCCTATCTTTGTTTCATTTGGTGGATAGCAAACTAGGCAGGCTTCAATGGTTAGGGATTTTAAGGACAATTTAATCAATGGTGAGATTATTTATTTTAATTAATCATATCCAGTAACCCAGCTTTATAACTTTTCTCGGCATCCTCCCTCCATTTCACATTTCAGTGAAACTAATATAAGCAGGTCTTGGAAGTTACTAGTCTTGGATCCCTTAAAATATCCTACAGTTATTTATAATGTGGAAATGAAATTTTCCACTGAATACCCTAACAACGTTTCAGGTATCTGGCACAGTGGATTTTCAGTCTCCTTTCAAAAACATCCTTTTGCTGAACATTCACACTTTCAACTGGAACTGACTGAGCCTGGAACTGATGATGTTTTGACTCTAAGCGTTATACTTAAAAGGCCGAAAACATTTTTACAGACCCCTAAACCAAACCTCTCCGGTAATAGTAAGCACATGAGAAAACCGTGAGGTTTTACATATGCGTATTTTGTGCTATAGTTTGCTTGATCTCACTCTTGGGTTTAGATTTTCTTTTACATCGAAATGTTCAGAACAAATCACCCACGAGATTCCTCTTCAGAAATACTTACCGTTTCAGTTGTATATTATGGCATAAAAAAAAAAAGAATTTACATTTTTCCTGAAAATCCTGGCTACTTTGGAAGATGTAAGCTTAATCTCCACCCACATATCCTTTAACATTTAATGTAACTGTTTAGTAACAATTGGCAATTCTGACTTTCCAGACAAAGAAAATGAGATGTGAAGCAGTCCGTTATTTATCCAGTCAAAGAACTGAATCCCCAGATTGGGAACAGAACCCATGCTTCTTTCAACCTGGTTTCCTGTTATAACCCCTATGCAGTATTTTTCATATACTTTTTCATGATGAAAAATGGAAAAAGTCTCTGTAAATCTTAAAACAGTTTTCAATGGATCAGCTAACAAAAAGTGGGACAATCAATGGAAAATTATGCATATATTGATGATCCCTAAAGCTTTGAATGTGTCATATGGGAAAACTTTATGAACAGAACCATCTTTAGAGAGTTTTCTTTTTCTTTTTCTCTCTCTCTCTTTTTTTTTTTTTTTTTTTTTGAGACAGAGTCTCACTCTCTTGCCTGGGCTAGAGTGCTGTGGCGTCAGCCTAGCTCACAGCAACCTCCAACTCCTGGGCTCAACCGATCCTCCTTCCCAAATAGCTGGGCCTACAGGTGCGTGCCACCATGCCCAGCTAATTTTTTATATTTTTAGTAAAGATGGGGTTTCGCTATTGCTCTGGCTGGTCTTGAACTCCTGATCTCAAGTGATCCTCCTTCCTTGGCCTCCCAGAATGCTAGGATTACAGGTGTGAGCCAACGCACCCAGCCACAAGAGTTTCTTTTTGGCCTGTGATTTCAGTGAAAATTATTCAGTCCTTGAAGAAGCAACATTGCCACTAGACCAATAGTCACTATACTGTGGCCCATGAGCCAAATCTGGCCTAATTCCTGTTTTTGTACAATCTACAAGAATGGTTTTTGCATTTTTAAATAGTTGAAAAAAATTAAAAGAAGAATAATATTTATGACACATGAAAATGATATGAAATGCAAACTGCAGTGTCTATAAATAAAGTTTCATTGAAACACACCTATGGTCAGTCATTTATGTATCGTCTATAGCTATCTTCACCTAAAACAGCAGAATTGTGTGGTTGTGACAAAGACTGTATGACTCATAGAGCCTAAAATATCTACTAAGTGTTTTTTTACAGAAAAAATTTGCCAACCCCTGCCCTAAAGTGAAAGGGGTGCGGGACTCTGGAGGAATGAGACAGTAGAAAGGAGTAGATATTAAAGAGGATATTGGGGCATGGAGTGTGCAGGAGGTCCATGTCAGTTCTTTACAAGTGAAAAATTGATCATCTAACTTTTTCTTTTCTGCATAAAATGTTAATTAATTAGACTAATAATTTTGGATGTGCCAAAACAGAGAGAAAAGAATGAGGAGTTAGTACATTTTCATAGGCTCCTTAAGAACACTTGTTTTACAAAATGCCAGCGTTTTTCCTTGTCTTTAAAACATAGTAGTGAGCACATTAACTACATAGATGAGGAAAGAGTAAAGAAACTTGCATGTAATCTGAACATGAAAAAAATAGGTAAAGCTTTAATAGATTTATTCCGTCTGTTTTATACACGATTACACAAGAAACACAAATGAACTTAGCAAGAATTTTCTGGTATACAACATATTCACAAGTCCTGTATATACTTTTAAGACAGTTAGCTTAATAACTTAAGTGATCCCAAAGCTTTCTGACATATTTTTTCCATTTTAATTTTTTATACCGTTAAATACTGTATGATTTGTTTTAAGCTCAGTAAATTTTTCCCATTGTCAATGGACCTATAATAATTTGCATGGCTGTAACAAGAGATGAAATGTTTGTAGTTAGCATCATAAACGTTTTCTTGTTGTTTTAGCATTCCCATGGGCCATTTTCAGGCATTTATAAGAGAGTACTGTGTTGTCATAAAAAGGCTGACACTCACCATATGACCTTTCAGAACCACGTTTATGGAGCAGCTATCTAATTACTCTTCAGGCATAGTACTGACTAAAGAGGTATATATTCTGTTTGACTAAAATACCAGCTTACTAAATGACATCCTAGTTACCTGAAGAGACCAATGTAATTCCTTAAAAGGGTTCTAATTCATTACCCAGGAGTCAGAGAAAACTAATCTTCCCAAATTAGCCCTCTGGTGTTTTGGTATTGGCAAGTGTCTGATGGCAGTAGCAGTGATCTTAGAGCAGTAGAGGAATGTTATTGATACATTAAAAGTTTACAGAGGTCTGTGATGAAATATCTAAGAACACCCCAAAATTAAATATTTCCTGTCGTAATTCAAACATTCTTTGTCAATCTGCTCAGATATTTCCTACAAGGCAGTAACAACAGTGCTATCCAATTCTGATCCCACTGCCTAAAATTCTAAAGGTTTACTTTAGACTTTGGGGCAGTGACCCGAACCATTTTTCCTCTCCCTACACCCTGCCATCAAGGTGAGAAATATAAATCATAATACTCTTAGTCCATCTAACACAGTGCAAAAATCAGCATTTGCACAGTGTGAGAACTTTGAAATACAAAGTAGAGAGATAGGAAAAACAGAACAACAAAAAAATAGAACAGTGAGAGTTCAACGTGGTTCTGTTAGCTGCAATCCTAAGGGATGCCAGTTATAGGTCACCATTCTCAGTGTTTTGCTTCTCTGTATATCACATTCAGAAACTCTTCCTTCAGTGTTTTTCCCCAAGCTTTCCTGGACTGGACTTTTCCCAGACAAAGCAATTTCTCCTTCCCATCTAGCCATGATCAAGTTCTATAAGCAATGATTCATCTTCCCTAACTTTAAGTGACTCTCCTAGTTATCTTTTTGATTGGCAGGATCTCTTCCTCAATCACATTCCTGTCAATCACTATTTTCTTCTAGATCATCTTTTTTCCCTAGGTATGCCAGTTATCAATTTATTTTCTCCCAGCTCCAAATTCACCCTTTTTACCTGCTTTGTGAAAATGTATCTGGGCTCATTAAATGTTTCCCCTGCCAGCTGGCATTGATGTTTTGTCAGTAGGGGGCATTAGAGAGACATTGCAGGAGGAAAGGCTTTTGTTGCCTGGTTCCTCTGTGTTCACTGGGCGGGTTTCTACAGTGTAATACATGTAGTTTCTCCAGCTCCTGCTCCTGAAGTGCACACATACACACACCTTCCCTGTGGCCTGGCTGCTGCTGTGAGGCTGGTTTTTCCAGTGTCAGGATCCTGAAGCATCCAGCACCCTGTATCCTCCCCTCCTGGCCTGTTAGTAATGGTGTGCCTCTGGTGAGATATCTCCTCCTGAACAGCTCTCCCCAGCACCCTAGGGGGCAGATTTGCAGCTGGGTCCACTAGCACAACTCTGCCATCCAGTGAGTCGAGGCTGTATAAAGTCTGGCTCCCAGCCCTGGACAAGAAGAGGGGAGGACATTCCTTGCTTGCTCTATTTCAGTCCTGAGTGGATGCTCTTATTCCTGTATTCTTTAGAGTTCTCTTTACTTCTTCCTAGCCAATTCCTTTTAATCCTGTTATAGTCAATAATTCTTTATATTAAACTTTGCTTGTTTAAATTACTGGATGGTTTCTCTAGCCTCATGGGCCCCAGCCTGATATGGTAAGGTTTCAGTTTTCTAGCCCCCCAGATGTTCTTATTTACAGTGGTTTTCATTTTGGGTCACTCCACTGGGGTCATTGTAAGATGAGAATTTCCAACATCCCACCATTTCTATTAAATGATTTCTTTTTCCCTGATAGATATGTTTATATTTAGAAGATATATTCTTAAGAGAGGATGATGTGTACAGAGAGTAGAGATATTTTAAAGCATGGGCTAAAATTGATCAATATTTTTTCCCAGATTCCTCCTGACATGTTCCATGAAAACTATACCCCACACTTCAATTAAAATATACATAAACAAAATCACGTGCAAAAATTCCAGAGCTGCTTCATCCCTAGATATGATAAAAAGCCAGAATCAGGGAAGGTAGAGAGATATCTTGCAGAATCAGAAGAGCAAAATGCAATCACCAACGAAAGAAGGGGAGTGGGACTAGATGATTACTGCCTTATTGTAGGTGAAGTCGGAGACTAGATAATGATGTGACTCTAAGATAAAATTAGGAAACCACTGGATTAAACAAAATAGACAGACAGTATTTCCAATTTTCTCCCAGATTTTAATATGCTATATACATCTTGAATCTCCATGAGAAGCCTTAAAATACAACATTTACAAATATTTAATTATTGCTTCTAAGGGAATTTAAAGGTTTCTGAAGTATTATTAGAAAATACTGAGCTAAATCAAAGTGGGGAAAAAATTGGAACTTTAAATGGACCATCCTGCATAGAAGAGAATATTGTAATACAGTAGAGAAATAAAGTGGGCTAGGCTGCTTGTAGAGGGCGTTGGTAGTGTTGGTACCATGATTCTCATTTTTGTGCACATCCATAAGAGGGAGGATATATTCAGGCTGCTGCTAGAAGCCATGCTCTCTTGGTCTTTGCCCCACTATCCCAGCCTATCACCCTCCTGGGTCTGAACAGGAAAGTTAAATGGGAGCTTCTCTGGGAAGGGCCAGTACCAGGGTGGGGCAAAAGAGTCATGGAAGTGCAGGGTCAGATCCCCTCTTTGTTTAAAGTTTTGACATGCTGTTTATCATGTGTTTTTATGTTAAATTTTATTTTTAAGAATATTATATTAAAATATTATTTTGAATGCAAGGTGTTTTGGAAGCCCCTTATATTTTGCACCCAAGTCAGGTGCCTCACTCACTCATTGTATCCAAGTCCTGGGCTAGCCCTACCTCCGTGGGTATACAAAACCTACAGGGTGATTTCTGACCTCCCTGCTTCGTGACCAGCGTCTTTCCTTATAGTACCTAATTAAGGTATCAATAGCAGATATAACAGAACAGTTTGACCTTCCCTGTGTAAGGATGATTGTGTGTGTGTGTGTGTGTGTGTGTGAAAGAGAGAGAGAGATGTGTTTACTTGGTTATCACTCCTTGATGATAAAAATACCATCATCTGCTTATTATGTAATTTTTAAAAGGCAGATGTGCCTTCTTTGTTGTTTGCATCTGTTTTAGAACTGTTTTCAATTTTATTTAAATATTTTGCAAACACAATATACTTAGGGCCTATTATCTTTCATTTCTATAAGTATTTCTTTGATGTTAAATTAATTAAATTCTTTTAATAAATGCAATGAATCCCATTATCAAATCTTTACAAGAGTTTAAAAGAGGCAATCCCCACCAGTGCCACTGCGAAAGTAAACTTTCACCAGAGGGGGAAAACAAGGTTGTGTCAGGGGCGGATGACGAGAAAGACATTAAAAAAAAAAAGCTTATTTGACCTGTGTTTTTTTTCCTCTATCAGTATAGGTCTTTTTCTATTAATCCACATCTTTGCCCAGAGAATATATTTATTTCTTTTCCTAAGTGAAACTTCTAACTTTCTATAGTTTTTGGTGACAGCTTTGAGTCTTAACCAGGACATGTCGATTCTTTGGCTTTTTGAAGTAAGAATTTTTCACAAACCTTAAAATCAAACTCCTTCCTTTACTTCTCTCATATATGGAACAGTCTTAGCAAGTTTTAATTAGGATTTTTACCTCGACATTTAGGCCAGATTTATATGTACATAGATAATCAACACATCTGAAATTTCACTATTCTCATATTTTCAGGTAAAAAAAAAATCCTACAATAGATCAAACTGAAATCTATTATCATCTGATTTACTCAGCTTAAAGCTTATTATTCTCTAGGATTGCTGAAAATGGGGTTGCCTCTAATAGTTTCATTGAGCATAGTTTTTTTAAATTCTGTTTTTAACTTGCTTCACTGGTGTTTATCGTTACTGAAGGGAATTATCATGGTTGCTTGTAACTGTAAACATTGAAGGTGATTGAGGTATTACAATTTATTATATATTGTCACTCACGATTTACTCCTAGCTTCTCTGATGCTAATGTTATTGGTTCATACAAAAAGAAATACCATTTTTCAAAAGCTTCTATAATCAAACTTAAATTGTGAAAAATAAAAAATTAGAAAATTACTAGAAGTATGATACATAAGAAGCATAGCTCATCTTACATCAGCCTTGAAAATTTGAAAGCTTTTCAATTTCCAACTTTGTTTTGCTAGCATTTATAAACTCAGCCAGAGATCGGGCAAAACGTTCCAGTTCAAAGTCAAACTTTCTATAGAATATTTCTTATTGTCAGTGTTAAAATTACAAAACTGGAAGAAAAATTGTCGGAAAGTTGCTTTGCACTTGTCACTGAATAAAAGGGGGGACAAACATCTAAACACATTAAAGTCTAAACAATCCATCAGTCATTTTTATTAGACATGTATGAAAAGAAAAATAAATTAGTTTTAAGTCATTCACTTCACCCTTGAAATTGTTCTATTATGTGACAAACCTATGTGGCCTTGATAATTTTAATATGAGTTGCTCAATTTTCTGAACTTCTCAGAGAGTATGCAATTTTGGAGCCATCAAAAGAAAAAAACTTTCAGATAGTTTATATTGAAGTGTAGACTTGGTCTCTTCCCTTTAAACTTCCTTCCAGGAACAGAGTGACAGGATCACATGTAAACTATATTTCCTCTCTGTTCATCCTATAAGAGTGGGTAGAGCTGAAAAATGGGAAGTGCACTGGGAAACCTTTTTAAGTAACTCACTATGAAACTTTAAACAGGGCTCTAAAGTAACATGTCTTGTGGCCTCATAGAAATTTCCATCTAAAGATTCCATAAATCCCTCAAGGTCAATATGTCCAATATACCCAACTCAATGTTTCAGGCAATAAGAAAGACAAGTGACAACATTTATGTTCCCAAGGCCTAGTACACAGTAGTTATTTTTTCTCCATCTTAGTTAACAGTAGCACTGTACACAGGATTGTGAGTTCTGTAATGGTAGGAACTGTTTGTCCAGTTCACAGAAAACCTGGAACAACACCACTGAATAAGTCCAGGGAAAACTATTCCTACTATAGTCCATGTATATACAATGTGAATAGTGTCCCCTGGAGTAGTGTAACATGGTAGCCCTAGGTACGCCCCACAGCCAGGATAAGGCCTAGCCTAGAGTATAATATGTGACCAATATATATCAGTTGATTGAATAAATGAATCAAATAAATCAAATAAATGAATTAGGCAGAAACTTGGGTATCTTGGTAGACTAATCTTTTCCGTCATTTTCTAACTCTTGTCTATCACCTGATTCTATTAATGCCACTTCCTGAATATCATTCATATCTGTTTTCTTTCCATCTCTATTGCCACTGCCTTAAGTTCAGGCCTTTATCATCTTGAATCTCAACTGCAAAGGACTTGTAACTTGTCTCCCTGCTTCTGTTTACACCCATCTCAATCCATTCTCCACATTGCCATCAGCATTCTCTTTTTAGAATACAATTTTAATCATGTCTTTGTGTTGTTTAAAACAATTCAGTGATTCCACGTCATTGATCATAAAGGATAAAACCCCTTCATGACCTGGTCTTCTCAAGTTATCACCACAGAACCACCAGTACAGAGTTTAAAAACTCAAATTTGAAAACAAACCTGTCTTATGAAAAACCTCAACCTTCACTTCTCCTAATATCCCTTGCCCCAAACTCAGACACATTTTTCTCTTTCTCCTTCATCAGTGCTATAGCAATTTGCATTTACCTGCATTATTGTACTTATCACGTGAATTCTCTGTTCACACATATGCCTCCCATATAGAGTGTAAGTTCCTTGAGGACAGGTATTAGTCTTATTCATCTTTTTTTTTATCCTAGCACCCAGCATAATTCCTAGAATACAATAAGTGCAAATAAATGTTTCTTAAAATGAGTCAATAAACAAATAAACCTACTTAAAATTCTCTCTAGATCTGCATTTTCTATCCTTTTAAAATAGGAAATTTTCATGTTATAACATTTTATGTTTCTTTCTGAAATTATCAAATACTGAGGAGGATGCGAATCAATCTTTCTTGTATTTTATTGGGAATATGAATTAGGGAAAAAGACTTGAGATAATCGTTTGGCATTTTCTAGTAAAGTTGAAGCTGCATATGTTCTGTAGCTTAGCAATTCTGTACCTAAGTATCTACTTATCAAACACATAGAAAATGATAATATTTTGTATGTCATAACTGACTTAAAGAAATGAGAGACTTGTGCTTAAAGGCAAAGGAATGCAGCTCAGCCACCTCAGCCCATACTAGTGTCCTAAGGGCTGTAAGGATCAGTATCTCAGTACTTGTCCTATAGTGATGATCTTCCAACCAGGTGTCATGTGATTTGCTGTATTATTTAAGAATACTCATTCTGCTATGGAAAATAAGAAAAACAAGTAAGGAGAGTAAATGAGACTAAATATAAAAGCTAGTAGCTTTGTGAGACATGTTAGACATAAGGGAAGTTGTGTATATGTGTGCTTAACCTCAATGGGAGGGAAGAAGGACCAAGAGCACCAAATATTCATGATGCACTAAATATACATCAGGCATTCAACATTCATAAGATCTTAAACTGACTTCTCATCAGAGACACCCTTTCTGGCTCATGTATCCTCTGCCCAATAAATCCTATAACTGCTTATCAGTCTAATTGGCAAGCTACTGCTGTGGCCAGGTGTTGGCTCCAGGCACCATACAAGTGTTGGCTCCAGGCACCATCCTTCTGTAAAGCCCTGTTGCTCAAACCTCCACTCTGACTTTTAACCACACTATCAGGGAAGGCTGATGCACCACAGAAAAAGACAAGATACATATGAACTTTGGCTAAGCACAGTGGCTCATGCCTCTAATCCCAGCACTTTGGGAGGCCAAGGTCGGAGGATTGCATGAGGCCAGCAGTTGGAGACCAGCCTGGGCAACATAGCCAGACCCCCATCTCTAAAAAAAATTAAAAAATTAGCTGGGCATTTGCATATAATCCTAACTATGAGGGAGGCTGAGGCAGGAGGATTGCTTGAGCCTGGGGGTTTGAGGCTACAGTGAGCTGTGAACATGCCCTTGCACTGTAGCCTGAGTGACAGAGTGAGATCTTGTCTCTAAAAAAAAAAGAAAAAGAAAAGAAACAAAAAAACAGATATATGAACTTTGCATAATTCAGAATTCAAATAGTGGAATCCTTCCATCCTGCTTTCACCCTATCCTAAGTGTATTAGCCTATGCCATACCTATCCTCTTGCTTCTTCTCTGTTTTCAATTAATTCAATAAATTGCATGATATAAGTATCTTATTTTGGTGTGAAAGCTTTTTTGTTCAGTGACTTTCAGGATAGTTTGCATTAGTGTTCTTAGAGGCTACCATTGCATTAAGGTAGTTTCCCACATGATGCTGGGTAACATGTGCCCCTGCAGGACATGAAAACTTTCCATGGACACAAACAGTTTTAAAAGAATTGATCCCTAAATCCTCAAAGTCATATAAATTGTTTCCTAAAAGTGATCTGCCTAGGAACTTGCCTGTGATTACCATTTTCTCCCTTCATATTTCTTTTTTCATATTTCACAAAATAAAGGATACCTCCTGGCCACCTTCCCTTACTTTTATGCATTTCCTCTAGGCATAAAAAAAAAAAAAAATCTCCTGCTACCACACAAAGGCACCAAAAGCACCACTTCATTCAATTCCTTAAGAGATGTTGACTTTCATGTTTAGTAATTATTTATAAAAAAATATAATGTAGTTATGTTCTTTCATCAATTGCATACTATGACAACAATAATATTATAATAATTCAAACCAGAAAAAGTATTTTAACAGTTAGGAACATATGTATCTAGGAAGCTTAACTACATATGTGCAATTTCAATTTATATACCTATTTTTCTTGTGAAAAATAAGTGTAACATGATTAATTAAGGACTTTAAAGCATAAAAATATATAACATTAAAAACTATTTTGTGGGGGAAGTGGAATAGAAGTGGAATAAAAAGAAACAATGTTAAATTTCTGACTGAGGAGGATAGTGTTCATGTATTTTTTAAATGGAGGAACGTAAATGCTCTGCACTTAAATCTCTGTTTAAAAACACAGGTATAAAAGATAGCTGACCTGGAAGTCAGTTGGCAAGGGAGCCTGGGAAAAGTAATTACCTAAAATACACAGCAGAACAGGGGAAAGGAAGACAGACAAATGACCAGCATAGACATAAACCTAAAAATGCCTGTATGGCATGTAAAAGAATGAAGTTACACCCTACCTCATACCATACACAAAATGTAACTCAAAATGAATCAAAGGCCTAAATGTAAAGGCTCAAATCACTGTGGTATTTAGCTTGCACTAAATATATCTGAAAGAGGGTATATAAGTCTATTTTGAAGTATCAGTAATTAAAATACACTAGGAATAGCATTCTTTGTAACTATTTAAACACATAATTTTTCTAAACGTTAGATGTTTTATCAGTGAAGCCCAATGAAGAAAACAGAAATATTTCCAGATATTGGTTTTTTTTTTTCCAGTTGGGGAATTTAATAAAGGTATTTACAGACTGTGAAGAGCTGAGAAGTCAACAGGAGAGATGAAGCAGTTCAAAGGTTAGCAACAGCTGGAGTTGTTCCCAGCTCAGGACTATAGGAACAACAGGACTAGGTGCTGTAACCAGAACTCAAAAAGTACGGGCATCTAGGAGATGGAGGCACGGTGGCACAGCCATGAGGATTGGGGAGTCACAGAGGGAAGAGTTATTTAGTGTAATATGAAGCCACTAAGGCAACACAGTAACTGCTGGGGACACCACCTGAAGCCGAGTGAAAAGGAGAGAAGTTCTCTTGCTTCTCCCCTCCCCTTATTCTCTAATCTTCCACTTATGCCTTCATTGGCTGACACTCAAGGGACACATATAAAAAAATGTTCCTAAGAATGCTAGTTGCACATGGGCTTCAGCAACTGTGGCTGGATGTGTTCACCACACTGCTCTGCATTTAAATCTCTGTTTAAAGACACCTGTATTAAAAAGAGCTGACCTGGAAGTCAGTAGGAAGGGAGCCTGGAAAAATAATTCCCTGAAATACACAGCAGAACAGGGGACAGGAAGACAGATATATGAACAGCAGCATAGATGTCAACACAAAAAAATGGCTGAATGGTATGCCAAAGAATGAACTTAGACCCCCTACATCACGCCATATACAAAAAGTAACTCAAAATGAATCAAAGGCCTAACTGTAAAAGCTAAAACTGTAAATCTCTTAGAGGAGAACATAGGTATAAATCTTCGTGACTTTGGATTAGGCAATGGTTTCCTAGATGTAACAAAGAGCTAAGCAATCAAAGAAAAAGTAAATAAAGTAAACTTCATCAAAATTTATATCTTCCATGTTCCAAAGGTACTATGAAGAAAATGAAAAGACAACTCACAAAATGGGAGTCAATATTTGCAAATCATGTATCTGATAAGGCTCTAGTATCCAGAATATAAAAAGAATTCTTCTAACTCAACAACCAAAAGGCAAAAGCCCAATGTCAAAATGAGCAAAACACATGAACAGATATTTCTTCAAAGAAATACAAATAGCAAATAAGCGTATGCAAAGATGCTCAACATGGTTAGTCATTAGAGAAATGCAAATCAAAATCACAATGAGATACTACTTCATACCCAGTAGGATGGCTATAATAAAAAAAGATGGACAATTGGAAGTGTTGGGGAACATGTGGAGAAATGGGAACCCTCATACATCGCTGGTGGGACTATAAAATGGTGTAGCCACTGTAGAAAATAGTTCACAGTTTCTTAAAAAATGAAACATAAAATTACCAAATAACACCTCAATTCCACTCCTAGGTTTACACGTAAGAAAAAAAAAATATGTTCACACAAAAACTTGTGCATGAAAATTCACAGCAACAAAGTTAATAATAGCCAAAATGTGGAAACCACTCACACGTCTACTGACTGGTAAATGGATAAACAAATGTAGTACACCCATTCATGGAATATTAGTTGTAAAAAGGAATGAATTACCGACACATGCTACAACATGGATGAACTTTGAGAACATTATATTAAGTGAAAGAAGCCAGACACAAAGACCACGTATTGTATGTCTCCATTTATATGAAATGTCCTGAATAAGTAAATCTGTAGACGCAGAAAGCAGATTAGTGGTTTTCAGGGGCTGGTGGGAAGAAGTAAAGGGGTGGCTGTTAATGGATATGGGGTTTCTTTCTAGAGCGATGAAAATGTTCTGGGATTAGACAGTGGTGATCATTGCACAACCTTGTGAATATACTTAAAAATCACTGGAGTGTGTATTTTAAAAGGACGAATTTCATGGTATGAAAATTATATCTCAATTTTTAAAAACGAAATTAATTTTTTTAAAAAGGCTGAGTGGGACCATTATTTTTCAAAACTCTATGAGAGGGGAAAGTCGCTATAGCATTCAATCTGGAAAGTCATTCCCTAGAGAAACCTGTGTACATGTGCTCTAGGACTGTGTTCCTCATCCCTGAAACCGTGGCCCGGTACCCCGTCTGTGGCCTGCTGGGAAAACAGGGCCGCACGTCACTGCCTGAGCTCCGCCTTCCCCACTCCTCCTTCCCCCCAACCTCCCCCCTGCCTAGCCTCCCGCTTCCGTAGAGAAATTGTGTTCCATGACACCGGTGCCAAAAAAGTTGGGGGCTGCTGCCTAGGCGAATGTATGAATATTCACAGCAACGCCGGAAACCATCAACAGTAAGAGGATAAATCTATTGTGGAATATTTATGCAATGAAATACTATCAGCAGTGAAAATAAATGAACCACAGCTACAAACGATATCATGGATGAATCTCAGGAACCTAATATTGAGGTAAATTAACAATTGCTTGAGAATAAAGACATAAAGACATAGCTGTATTCCTCATAATAACCAAAAAGGAAACTAACTACCCAATGAGCATGAACAGTAGAATGCAAAAATAAATTGTGATATATACACACAATGGAATACTATAAATAAAAATGAACATATCTACATGCAACAATAGAGATGAATCTCATAAACATAATGTTGAATGTAAAAGCCATAAATGGGAGAGTGTATGTTGTATGATTCTGTTTATATAAAATTCAAAACCAAGAAAAACTATAAGATTAGAAATCAGGATAGTAATTACCCAGGAACGAAGGAGGGTAGTAACTGTAAGATGGTTGGTAGGGGATTTCTGAGATACTGGTAATGTTCTGTGTCTCTATCTCAGTGCAGGTTAAATAAATATACCCACTCAAGGGACACCTTGTGTTCTCTGCACTTTATGTATGTATGTCATGTTTCGACTGAAAGTTCAGAAAAAAAAAAAGTTGCTAAAGAATTAGTGAAGTATAATTCCATTTATAACATGCAAAATTAAATAATTTATCGGAGAAACAAACATTTGGTAAAATTATAAGGAAAATCAAGAGAATTATATAACCCAAATTCAAGCTTATGTTTATCTCTGAAGTGGATCAAGACCAGATCAAGCTTTCACAGGTATCAATAATATTTTATTTCATTAATGGGGTGGTAGGTACATAAGTATTCATTGTAATGACATTTTTTATACTCAACAATATTTTATAAATATTCTTTTGATACTGCTCAGTATTTAATAAAGTAATTTTTTAAAACTATATGGTTCTGAATACCAAAATCTATAACTTAAAGCACATGTACTTCTCAGCACTGGGTTGTGCTGGGGATTGGTTTGGACCATGTGTCATTATTTTTAGTATCTTTATATATTATTAATTATCCACTGTTTCACTCAAGATATTAGAGAAGCCAAGGGTTTTGATTAAACCCAATGTGAACCAGATAACAAAGAAAAATCAATTAGCTAACTTCCAAGTATAAGCAGTTACCAATTCAGAATTATATTACCAAATTTTGTTTCCAAAGAATTTTTTGGGATTGGGAACAAATCAATACTTTCCCACAAAACTATAGTATAAATATTGGTCAAATTCCCATCTGGTCCTGAAAAGCTTATTTAACCTGTAATAAAACTGGATATAATGCTAAGGGTCTTATATTTTTCCACTGAGTCTATGGAAAATGGGCCCAATATTTACCCGAGAAATCAGGATGCCAGAACATACCACCTACTACTTTAGCCCCAGCCTCTCAGGAAGTGATCATTTCTACTGTAGTAATCTAGAGATAGTGATTTCTATCCCATGGTTAAGATCCATTATAGTAGGGATAGGCGAAGAGGAAGAGGAGTCTGTTGAGGCAGCAAAAGATGTGTACTGGGAGTTGCAGGAAATAATGTTGCATAGATTGAGTGTGATCACGTTGTGGACTTCCTTGAAAGCTTTACAGAGCAGTAGAGAATTTGTGAAATAAGTAGAGAGATGATTTAATAGAAATTAAGCTATCAGTTGTTGAATATACACTATGTATCCAGGATTTTTCTAAGTTTACATGCATAAACTCATATTCTCCTTACAACAACTTTATGAAGTAGATAATTTAATATCCCCATTTTCAGATGAAGAAACTGAAAGGCACAGAGTGATATCTCACCAAATGTCACACAAATAGTAAATGGTAAGGCTAAATGCGAACTCAGTCTACTGATCTGTAGCATTTGCCAATTTCTAAGGTGTAAATATTTCCATTATAGTTGATGTTAAGCCACCAACATGATGTCACCAAATACTGGGTTGGAAAGAGATGCATACAATTAATTGACTCTAGCAAGCTGATGTGAGCCAGCTGGGTACAGCACTGAACAAAGATTTATCAAATGCTCACTGTATATATGAAACACTGTATTAAGGCACAAAATTTTTTAAGCACTAGTTTTAGCCATTATGGTAGTGATCATCTGAATGGAGAGACAATATTTGCAGTCATAAAATATTAAATAACACATATATATGTAACTTTATAAGAGGAATAATAATTCACATTTAATTACCAAATAAATGTTACAGATATGGTGGAAAAGTTGCAATGTCCTCTATGGGTAAGTAATTACTTTTTAAAACTTCACAGGTCTGTTAAATGTTTTGCTATGTTTGTGGTAAATGTATTTTCAAAAAATAATCTATTTTTATGCTTTTCCAAAAAAGGACTATTAAATAGATATTTAGATATTGATTGTCATATCTAAGATTTTTCTAAAAAATGCTTTATATATCCAATTATTATCTTTTGGAATTTCCTAGGAAGCTGTATAACAATTTCTTAAATATTCATTCAGAAATATATAAAATATTAATTTGTATTTAACCAACTTGGATGAAAATATTTCAGAGCTCCTTAAAATGTTTTATATTCTTCTCCTTAAATGTTGGTTTCAAATGGCCTACTCTAGAAGACATCCTCATATTGATTGATCTTTCATAATTCAACTTATGGTATATTGTAAATCCAAGCTTGGTATTAGGCAATTTGCAAAATTTGCCTGTTGCTAAGGGAAAAATTGTTTGTAAATTCCCATTTAGATTAGCTTCAGCTAACAAAGTAGACAAGTTAAAATAGAATTAAGAAATGTTTAAATTATTTTCAAGAAAATGTAGTGGTAAAGAAACTTACATGGATAAAGAAAATTTGTGGAGAGGTAGATGAATATTCACAGTGAAATACTATTCTATACTCTAAGAACATAATTAACCAACATTCCCCTTGAATTATCTAATTTATTTCTCATAGTATAACAGGATATTGAATGGTGCATTTCCTGATACCTCAGAAGTAACTACTAGAAACCAAGCACTAGAACCCAAAACTAAGGACAAAGAGAGATTGGGTATCCTCATTACCACTGTGTGACTGGTGAGTATACATGAATTTTATTTGTGCCAAATAGGCATTCCTGTAGTTAGCAGTACTAGAACCACCTGGATGGTAGATCATTTAAGAGCGCTGGGACTAGGGTTGCAAGCCGGAGGTAGGAGAAGAAAGGCTGTTCGAAGAGGTTGAGCATCCACATTAGGAAAATGTACCAGCATTTGAATGCCTGTTGCTCATTAGCCAGAAAGGCAGGGACCCCCAACAGTCAGTCACACAGTCCAGTCACATAAACAGGTTTTGCCTTCTTCTCATTATCCAATTATTCAATTACTGGTTGTAGTTTTAAAAGCCCACATTATCCAATTTAATTCTCATGGCAATCCTGTGAAGCAGGCATTCTTTAAAACTCATACCTCTTTTTCAGTTTAGAAAACTTGGAAATGGACTCAGAGAAGTCAGGACTTAAACCAACTTATTTGAGCTTCCTATCCTCTGCTTATTCCACTGTGTGAGATAGCTACACCTATATATTCTGTATCTCTTATAGATAAGGTGCTGTCAAATGCATTAAAGAGTATATAAATATGTAGAAGATGGTTCTTGCTCTGAAAGAACTCTTAAGGAAGTCTTTGTTTAGGAGATCATAAGTAGCTTGGGTGAAAAGACAGTATTGGTAGAAGACAATAAAGAAGGACAAACTGCTTTCCATTAGAAATGAATAGAAATTTTTCTAGGGTTCACCCTCTGGAATATAATCCAACGTTGAAGGAAGAGGATAGGATGGGTGGCTGAATGACTTGACAGAGACTGAAGGGATTTTTTCGGTTTTGTTTTTCCCAATATTTTATTATGAAAAATTTCAAACAGCAAAGCTGAATGCTTTTTTTTTTTTTTTACTGTAAACACCCATATACTCACCACCTAGATTCTATAATACATCAATATTTTATTATACTTGCTTTATCACACATCTATCCACTCCTCTATCCATCCAGCAATTCATCTTCCTAACAAAATTAATTTCAAGGTAAAATGCAAACATCAGTACAGCTGAAGGCATTCTAAAAAAGAGATGTACTATATTTAATTTTAAGTTGTTTGTTTGCTGCACTGTAATTCTTCATTTCTCCTTACCTTCGTAAAGCTCACTGCACACAAAGAGTTTTTATGAAAATGGTGTTTTGGTGTTTTTAAATAATAGAAATCAAGGGAAGTGGCTGCACTCCAAGTGTAAATAGATACAAAGATTGAAATAAAAGAATATTCAAGACAGTGAGGAGAACCCAAATTTAATGGGAAAATCAGGAAGTCAGAACTAGAGGCGACCACAAGACTGTACACTCCTAGGAATTTAGAGGAATCTTGGGGAGAACATCAGATTTTGCACAAGGCGAAAATAGGAATTTCAGCCCATCTTATCTCGATCCTTTAAGAGACAACCAAATGCCAGTTGACAAGTGAATCACCAGCTCTTATCTCAGTTACCATTTACTGGAACTAGAAGTGTTCTATCACTAGAGGCAACACATGTCGTGGGAAGGAGGCAAGGGAAGGAAGGGACAAGGTAGAGAGGAAAGAAAACTTTGACTTGTACTGTAAGAACCCAGCCACTGCCAATGGTTCTCCTCTCTTTTCTCCACCTCTCCTACACCTTCATAATTTCCCACCCTTCCTTCTTTCCTTTCTTCTTTCCTTTTTTCCTCCCTCCGTCCTTCCCTTTCTTTTTTTCCTTCCTTCTTTCCTTCCTTTCTTGCTCTCTTCCTTTTTCCCTTGCTTCCTTCCTTCTTTCCTTTCTCTCCCTGCTTTCCTCCCTATCTCTTTTCTTCCTTCCTTTGTTTGGAGGGTGAAAGAAAGGAAGAAACAGGGAGAGACAGAAACAAGAAAGAAAGGAAGAAGAGGACAGGAAAAGGGGAAGAGAATAGAAAGTTCTCCAATGCTGATCTTACTCAATTTCTGCTCCTACTTTGAGACTATTCGTTAGTACAGATAAAGATGAAGAGAGGAGTAAACAAACTAGGGTCAGGGGGAGTAGAAAAATGGAAGAGAAGAGAAAAACTCATGTGAGGAATGCCACTAATTTTTCTAAACATCATTACTGTCTACATAATCCCAAATTCAGTCCCAGCAACTCAATCTCACAGCCCAAGCTATCTCAGTGACTCTTTATTCCTAATTAGGAATTCCTTTACAGTTTGCTATTGTAAACAAAAGCTTCAAACACCCCTTCTGCAAGTAGAAACAGCCCTTGGGAGTCACATAGACACTGGATTAAGTACAGGCTCTTCATTTACCAGTTGTGTAACTTGAGAAAATTATATATCCACATTGCATCTCAATTTCCTTGTGTCTAAAATGGGTCCCATAATACCTACTTTCCTAGGTTGTGAGAATTAGAGATGAGGTGTATTAGAGCACATGCCACATAGCAAGCACTCAATAGAAGACAGTTATTGATGTAACAAGGAGGAAAGCCCTAAGTTGGAACTCTAGATGACAAGCTAGTGTGAAGGTTAGAGGAGCTCTTTTGCGGGACTGACTGACCTCAAGATAAAGATTTAAGCGAAGTTAGGAAAAAAATGCTGTATATAAGTCTGGGAATGGATTACTGTGGTCCAGTAATATTTGTTAAACTTTAAGGATCAGTAACAAAGATACCATGTTGTATCTGCTTGCCAGATTCTTTAAAATCTTGCTCTTGGCATGTCTTTTGGACATTTGCAATGTTGTTATATATATTGGTTTCAAAAGAAAAAATATGTATGTAATAAATATTTGACAGAAAAATTGAGGGGGAAAAAAAGCAGCTAACCTACTTCTTTGTTAATCAAACTTATATTAATAGCTGAAGTCTGACTGTTCAGACTCTTTAACAACCACAATGATATTAATAATAGCTCATGTTTACTGAGCATTTATTGTGATCAGACACTATGTTAAGAGCTTTGCATGGATAGCATCATCTACTCCTCCCTACAACTCTATGCAGCAAGTATAGTCCATAGGTAAGGAACCTGGGGCCTAACAAAGAGACTAAGTCACTCTCCCCAGTGTACACCAAAACCAGTGAAGCCAGACAATCTGACCCTACAGCTTTTACACCCTTAACTACTATGTTATATAGTGTTCCACTAGTGTTCCCAGGTGTTCCAGAACCAAAAAGGCAGCTCAACAAAACTCTGGCCAAGTTCTAAGAAGAAAAATAACTTCACACAGTCTGGATTTCCAAATCTGACTGTAAACCATTTAATAAATACCTACTGAACAATCAAAATGTTTTAGTTAAAATGCTACATTTGATGTTAGATGCAGGGAATACAGGCAGTCCCGAGTTACCAATGACCCGACGTAACGGCATTCCGTACTTATGAACAGGCTCTCAAAGCTCCCCATAAGGATAATTTCAACTAAATAATTAAATTAATAGTTTGGGAACTAGTCTCTTTGCGCATGTAAACAAATAGCCTGGTGTAAGTGGTACGTGAGCACAGCATCTCCTAGGTAAAGAAGCAGCTGATAGAAACAAAAGAACACAAAGAATCAGAGGATCCAGAGTCAAGAAAGTTTATGACAAAAGAATTAGCTGAAGCCTTTTGTCTCACTGATGCAGAATTTGCTAAGCTTGAGGAGCAAGATCCTAACATTGAGTGGTTTACAAAGGTTTACTGTGCAATTAGTGAGAGCATCAGCTGCTATGAGGCCATTTATGATGCGAAAAATAAAAAGGCTGTGCAAACAACCCTAGATACCTTTTTCAAGAAACTGACTTCAGTGGTAAGCTCCTCTCCTCCAGCAACAGAAGCAAATCCTGATTCTCCAGCATCCACTCCATCCTCTCTGGCACCATCTCCATCATCATGTTCCCACTAATGTTAGCCTACATTCTTGCCTCAAAAGTGCCCTGTCCAGTAGGCAAGACATTGATGCCACATTTGGTGAGTGTTATTATTATTCTTTTTTGAAATTTCTCCTATCTAAACTTTTTATATGAGTTTGTTTTTAAGTTCTGTTTGTTTGAATTAAAAGAAAGAACACAATAGTTTCTGTAACTGATTATTACAGTACAGGGATATTATTATTATTACAGTATTACACTGTATTATTATTATCACATATGAGCCATTATAATATTGTTACTATTATTATTACCATATATGGGCTGTTCAGCAGGGATTGGATTTACGCACAAATCCAACCTAAAGATGTTCTCAGGAACGTATCTCATATGTAATTTGGGGACTGCCTGTACTAAGATGAGAAAAGATCCCTTCTTTTGAAGACCTCAGCAGATCAATTATATTCTATTGTGTTGTTTTTATTTAATGTTATAAGTTTAAAGACAATTAATTATACTACAACTGTTATGTATTAAATATATGTGCAATTCTTGCATTAAAAAATGAATCTAAACAATTTATCAATAATTCTTTATTTTTGATTCCTTAAAATATGGGACTAACAAAAGATTAGAAATGACAATCCACCAAAGAACGTATAAACATGGCTAATGCGCCATTTTTGAAATATTGATAAGTATCACAAGTCTGACACCATTAGTCATTAGGGAAATGCAAATTAAACCATTATGAGATACCATTTCATACCCTCAAGGATGGCTATAATCAGACAAACAATAACAAACATTGGCAAGGATGTGGTGACGTAGGAAACCTCAAACATTACTGGTGGGAATGTTAAATAGTACAGCCACTTTGGAAAACAGTTGGATCATTTCTTAAAAAGTTAAACATAAATTACCATGTGACCCAGAAATTCTACTCTTAGGTTTATACCCAAGAGAAATGAACATATATATCTATGCAAAAACTTGTACAAAATATGTATAAGCATTTTTCATAGAGGCATTATTCATAATAGCCAAAAAGTAGAAATGACCCAAATGTCCATCAACTGGTGAATGGATGATAAAATGTTCTATATCCATTCAATTGATATTGCTATTCAGCAATAAAAAGGAATGAAATACTGATATATGTTACAAAATGGATGGACCTTGAAAATATTATGCTAAGTGAAAGAAGCCAGACACAAATGGCCACATATTATATGATTCTATTTATATGAGATGTCCAGAATTGACAAGTATACAGAGACAGAAAGTAGATTAGTGGTTGTCTAGGGATAGGATGGGAGCAAAGATTAACTGTAAATGGGCATAAGGGATCTTATTGAGGTGATGAAAATGTTCTAAAATTAAATTATGGTGATGGTTGCACAACCCAGTAATAAAACCATTGAATTATACAACTCAAATAAGTGAATTTTATGATATGTAAATTTCCCTTAATAAAGTTTTTAAAAATTCTAATAAATTATCATATGATGAAAATGCTCAAATTTTTATAGACTAGCTGAGAATTAATATGGAATCTGTTTTTGTTTCATAAAATATTTATTTCAACAGATGTACTTTACAAGCTTTATTAGGGGAGTTTCTATACTAAAGCTTTATAATTGCCTGTCACTGGATCATACCCATTCAAGTTTAAACTGTCTTAATTTTAAAGCAATTACTCAGTTAAGAAATCTTTTCATAAAGCAAAGAGCCTTTTTGTAATTAATATAGTGGTTGAAAAATGTTTTAGGTTAAAAAGTGCATGACTCATTTTAAATGCTTGCTTTTATAGGCTATAATGTAAAGTAAAGAACTATAGAAATTGTCTCCTTTTTCACTGAATTTTTGTGACACTTTCTTTTTCTACATGTTTTATCATGTATTCTTATTTTACCCTCCCTTCCTATATTTTAGGAAGAATGGATATTACCCTCATTTTACAGATGAGGAAATATGAGCTCAGATGGATTGAGTGATTCAATTATAATAATCTAACACCTAGGAGATTTAACAACTAAATCTGAGTATAGAATAGCGTATTATTCCACCATTGAGTACTAGCATGGCTTCAACTGATAGATGTTAGGATTCTAATAGCCATCAATTATTAAATATTTCTATATTTGAGATTGGAGTGGATTTCCAGTTCTCAATCTGATGTAAAAAGCTTGGAAGTTGTCACTCCCATTCTCAGAAAAAGAAAGAAAAGCTGAAAAAAACTGAAAATGAACCATTTTTCTTAAATCTATCAGACAATTGAAGTCTCAGGGCAAACCACTGCCCCAAACACCAGAGAGACAGATTGAATATAGACAATCATAGTTTACCAGGAACAGAAATGTGGCTGGAACGTAGTAGGACCCCTTAAAGAGTAATTCATTAATTGCTGGAGACTAAGCTTATGGGTTAGCTTTAGTTCATCTTAAAAAAAAAAAATAATAATAATAACAACAAAACTCTGGGGGCCTAGCCTTAAAGAGGTCTCACGCATTCCTGAGTTTTACTACCAGGAGCCCCACTAGGTTCTCAGGGTAAAGATCATGGAAAAATACCCTCAAGCTTCCAGTGAAAAGAGGGGAAAAGTAACCATTTGAAATATGCTCAGAGCACTCTGTTCTACTTAAAAAAGTTCTGCCTTCAAGGAAAACTATTTTACCAGAGCCTAGTTGACTCAAGCGAAGGAAATGCCCAACTCCAGCCTCCTCCAACATTCCACATGAAGAAGGAGAAATGCCTAACCCTAGCCCTCTCTAGTCTTCCTAACTAACTTAATGGGAGTATGGTGAGGAAGAGAAGATGAGAAGCCCTTGTGATGTCACAGCCCAGGGACACAGGTTCACTAAAAGACTGAAACCTAGCAATGGATTACAGAACAATTCCCCTGTCCCCATACTTTACCATCATGTCATAGTCTCCTTTATACTAACAGAGGATCACAGCTAAAAGATCTGCAAGCTTCAGACCTTTCTTAAGGAGGAGTGTCTAGGGAAACCCAAAGACAACAGTGGGGGTAGGGCAAAAATGAGGACCCTCAGGAAATTTTAGCCTCTGACACTACAGCTGCACCAAACTGTAGACAAACCCTAACTCCTAGCCAGAAAGACATAAAACCTCACACTGAAAGCCTATGTACCTCAGTTTCTTTTACCCAATGCATCAAATCTGACTCCATAAAAAATTACAAGGCATGCTAAAAGGCAAAAAACACAGTCTAAAGAGACAAAGTAAGCATCAAAATCAGACTCAGACTGGAAATAACTATTATTAATATGCTGAGGATTCTAATTGAAAAAAAAAGGTCAACATGTGAGAACAGATGGGTAATAGAAACAGAAAGAAACCCTAAGAAAGAATCAAAAGGAAATGCTAGAAATAAAAATACTATAACAGAAATAAACAATACCTTTGATGGGCACATCAGTAGATATGACATGGACAAAGAAAGAATCTGTGAGCCTGAAGATACGTCAATAGAAACTTCCAAAACCAAAGAGCAAAAAGAAAAAAGAATGAAAATATCAGAACAGAATATCCAAGAATTGTGAGACAATTACAAAAGGGTAATGTACTTGCAATAGAAATATCAGGAGAAGAGAGAGAGAAATGAACAGAAGGAATATTTGAAGTAATAATGGCTGAGAATTTTCCAAAATTAATGAGAGATACCAAACCGCAAAGTAGGAAGCTCAGAGAACACCAAGCCAAGTAAATACCAAAAACTACACCTAGATATTTTCTAGGTAATTTCTATACCTAGAAATTAACATTACAAATTCTTCTTTTTCTTCTGACTCCCTCTACCTAAAATCTCTCCTGTCTGGGAAATATGGCAGAATTATTGTAGGGGTTGTACAACCTGATTATTTTTCCCTTTAAGAAGGAAAAATATATATTTATTATATATTATTATATTTATTATATATCATATTACATATAAATATTTAAATATGTATAGTAAAACACAAAATTCTATTAGCTTTATCTCCTCAAATGGACTACAAATTTCTTGAAGTCACGGATTATGTATTACATAATTCTGAATTCCCTAGAGCTTCTAATACTGTTTATACTGTATAAGCAAAGGAAATGCATGTTTTTTTTTTAACTGACTGGAAGCAAGTATAAAAGCCTAATTATACCAGAGCTTACAGGTGAGGACTGGAACCTGGTGAAGAGATAAACCACCAATCAAATGAATTAAATGGTTTTGAAATATTATTCAAATATTTAAAAAGTAAAACTCATCTCCTCTATGCTTTGTTAGGATGTTGTGCATTTGTAAGACCAGCAATGATGTGTTCAGAAGCCCATTTCTCCTGTTAGACTGTAAGCTCCTCTAGGACGGGGGTCACATCTTTCTTCCCCTTTTAATTGTGAGAGGCACTTAACTTATATTTGGTAAAGGAATAAAATTGGAGACATACTTGATCATAGGGAAGGGAGTCTAAAGCCATCCTTTAGTAATAAAGTTATGCATTTAAAAGAAATACCTAAATGTTGTATTTCAGAGTAGTTTTGAAGGAGCTTTCCCCAAAAGAGATATACTCCCTTGCTCCACAAACCCAATTTTCAATTTTCTTAGGGAGCCTAAATTCCCAGTTATCCCCCTTCTCCCCTATAACTTTCATATCCTTCATATCCTCATTTCCACTGGTTTTCTCTCTCTCTCTCTCTCTCTCTCTCTCTCTCTCTCTCTCTCTCTCTCTCTCTCTCTTTCTCTTTCTCTCTCTTTTGCTGATACAGTTTCTGTTTCATGGGGGAAAAACAACCAAGCCTCTTTCCATTTACCCAACTACCCTTTCACTTTCTATTAATATGTTTTCCTTCCTTCTTTTTACTGCTACACTTCCCAAATGAGTGATTTGTTCAGTACATTCACGTTTATACCCGCATCACATCATCAAGACTAGTTATGTCAACATGAAAGAATTTCTGAGTGAACTCAAAAGTCACTTCTCAGTTTCTCATCTTCTTTAAGTTCCCTGTATTTTAAAATATTTTCATAAAGCAAATGATCCTTTTATGAAGTGAGCAAGCACATGATAATTTTTCTGTTTCCTGTACTTGTTCAGAAGAAAGGCAGGTTTCCAGATTGGGATGCTGCCAGGAGGACTACCCCTGAACCTCTCACAGTGGCATTGAGGTTTGGAGTTTGGCCCCCTTGAACTTCCCCAGACAACATATCACTGTTCTAGAGCTGACTGAACTGACAAGAGACCAAACACAAACACCAAAATGCTGAGTTATTGATTGGCAGTGAGGAAATATAACTGTTGGGTAGAATGAATCTTCCTATTAGCCTGATCACTGTATTATTTGGAAACCAAATATTATACATGGAAACCATCGTATTATTTGGAAACCATTATTCATGGAAGCCAAAATCTCTAAAGATTGCTTGGTCACAACAGGATCAGGATAATAAGGGGAGTTATCTACATAACCTGAATTTTTAAATGATACTAGAACTCTGTCTGATAGCCTTACTCATTTACCTTAACAGCATTGGAATATGCTATGCCAATATGTTCTAATTCTGCTTTTTCTGTGCTTTATGACTAATCTCTCTTCTTATTTTTGTAATATTTTAATCAGGTTATGATTAAGGTTTGCTATCTTGGATCTATATCCCTACTGTGATCCATTCTTTACTTATTATACAAATTAACTTTTTGAGGTTATTCTTATCTGTAAGTTATCGGGGAATGTCTCACTGTCATCTGCATGTGCACCTATGGTTTGTAAATATAGATTTCTACATCTGATGTCATATTTCTTTAAGCAAAGCACACTGGGATAAATCAGTTTGAACACCCACATTCATATTTGGCTGTAAAATAAATCTTTAAGATCCTTCTAGACCATAAGTCTGTTAGCTTTTCCATTGTTTAGGATATCAGAAGACTATCCCCACAATAATGAAAGTAGTTGCAAGTTAGGTTCCAAATATTTGAGCAATGGCAACATTACTGGAACAATGGTAGTAGAAAATGACCTTGTTATTAGTATGTGATATAAAAATCACAGTCACGAACATGTGTTCAATTTAAGAGAAACTATTGGACTATGCATGTCTGGCTAACTTCAAATTTCATTAATATTCATTTACTATTTGTTCAGTTATTTTGTCATCTATTAGCACTTGCTGCAAGATAAGAAAAATTTGTGGGAGAATAAATTGAGAAAATTTAGTTCATGAACTTTCCCCCCATAAATTGGGAAATGATTGCCATTATTTAGTTAGAATGGGATGACACCAGTGCTGGCACATAATTTGAGAACTACTACTCTAGGGTGAGTCACTGAATACTTTTGATATAATAAACAACACTTTTATTATTTCTCTACTATAAATGTGAAAATTTAGTAGAGAAGCAAGGGTTTATTGATTGATTGATTTATTTTTTTAACAATATTTTCTTTGGAAGAAAGGACTGTCTTTGTTCAGATTTTTAAATCCAGTGTGACACCCATTTCCAGAGAGAAACCAGCAGATTTGTTTAAATCTTTAAGTATATTGTTCCAAATAAATATGTCTTATTGTAATATAAAAACATTACTAAGAAATGACTAGAGTGTGATCGCGTAGCATAGTTTGTGCTTTACCATTTGCTTGCTAGTTGGGGAAGTCACAAATTCTGTAGAAGTTCTAATGCAAGTGGTCTTGAGTATTAGCTATTTCAGAATCAACTGTATGGCTTGTTAAGGCAGATTGCTGAGCTCTGCCCCCCCAGAGCTGATTCCATAGGTGTGGGGTGGAGCCCAAATGTTCACTTCTAACAGGTAGCAGATGCTGCAACTACACTTTGAGAGCCACTGTTCTACACCCTGGGCCGGCTTCAATTTCATAAGCCTCTGGTTATCTCTCTCCATTCTCTATAGTTGTCCAACAAAACTTTATCACCTCACACAGGATTCACCCTGTCATCCCCACTTTTTCAGCAAAACAGTTTCTTTCCTACATTACAGGAAAAATTGGGGTCATCAGGTATGAACTGCTTCAAGTTCTTATTTCCTTCTTCAGGTCTACCCCTTTTCCATTTTAAAGCTTATTCCAGTTCCTGCTCTCTTGATCAAAAATGTTCCTATCTCTTCCAGGATCTAATTCCATACTTGCATCCTGTAGATTTTGTCATTGGTCCTCTTCTATTGCAAGTGTGCAAACCTTCTCTAGATGGGGTCTCACTAGTTGCCCAGGCTTGTCTCAAACTCCTGGTCTCAAGTGATCCTCCTGTCTGGGCCTCCCAAAGTGCTGGCATTACAGGGGACAGCTACCACACCTAGCTCAAGCCTTCCCTTTCTACCGGTTTTTTATCCAAAGCTTGTAAACAAGCTCAAATTTCTTAATCTTGAAAATCTATCCCATAGCCCTGAATATTTCTCCAGCTTCTCTCCTTCTCCTTCACAGGCCAAGTTCTTGGAAAGAATAAGGAACTTGATTTCTCCACTTCCTTATCTACTCTTCCCTCTCCAGTCATTACAACCAAGCTTCTATTCTTACCACTCTATTGAAGCTGTTTTGAGAAAGGTCAACTTCAACTGACTAAATCCAATTAACCCTAATTCTTATTTTAGTATCACTAATATCTCTCTTTGAAACTCTGCTATCCTGGTGTCTGTGACACCACTAACTACCTTCTCAATATATATATATATATTTTGAGACCGAGTCTCACTCTGTCACCCTGGATAGAGTGCAGTGGCGTCATCATAGCACACCGCAGACTCAAACATCTGGGCTCAAGTAATCCTCCTGCCTCAGCCTCCCATGTAGCTGGGATTACAGGCATGTCCCACCACACCCAGCTAATTTTTCTATTTTTTGTAGAGCCAGGGTCTTGCACTTGCTCAAGCTGGTCTTGAACTCCTGAGTTCAAGCAATCCTCCCACCTCTGCCTCCCAGAGTGCTAGGATTACAGGCGTGAGCCACCATGCCCTGCCCTTTTCAATGTTTTTTGTCGATTCTTCCTCTTCCCTTCCCATGGACTGTGGGTATTTAGGATTCAATCTTTGGCTCATTTCTCTGTTCTATGTACTGTCTCTGGGATGGGGATTTTATTGTCTTCCCTGGTGTGAGATGTGCCCACACAGGTCCTGTGAGAATGTTTTTAAGCCAAATCTAGGAACAGGGCAAAGCTTCACATCTAAGTGATACGTGTGGAATGATGATTGCTGTATGCTTCTGGTTCCTAAATCTCAATGTCCACCTATTCTCCTGAATTCCAGACTTTATTCTAGCTTCTATCCCCACCATTCTGTCTGAATGTTCCAATTGGCTACTGGTTACAGCCACTGGAATTTTGTAGTTTCCTTAAACAAAACTGTCTAAAACTGCCACTTCTAGTATTCTTTGTCCTGATAAATGGGACTACCATCTACTCAGTAAGTCAAGAAACTTTGGAATCATTCCTGAGTTCCCTCTTTGCCTTATGTCTATCCTATCTTACCAGTAACCGAGTCATATAAAATTGTACTTCCTTAGTGTTTCTTCTGCTTCTCATCTTCTATTGCTTTCCACTCCACTGACTTAACTCTAGCCCATACCATCTCTTTCCTGAACTGTTAGCTTCTTTCCATTTTTCACCCTTCTAACCTTTATTGCATATTACTGCCAACTTTCCAATAGGCAAATTAACCACATCATTGCATTAAAAATAATTCTTCCAAGGCTCCCCATTTTGTATTAAATTAAGCCCAAACATAATACACAAGACTTTCTTTGATCTGGCCCCTGCCAGATTTCTAGCTTCTCTTCTATCCCCTATGATCCCATCATGTTGGACAACTTGCAGTTCCCCCTGACACACTGTGACTTTGCTAATGCTGCTCCCTCTGCTTAAATTATCCTTCCCCATTTTGTTCAACCATCACTAATTTTTCAAGACTCAGTTTTGAGTCATCTTCTCCACAGTAATAACAATCATAATGAAAAACAATATTTACTAAGTGATTATTATGTGTAGGGCACTTTACATACATTTTCATGTAATCCTCGTAACAAAACTCTGGAATTCGTATCATTATCCTTAATTTATGGATGAGGCAACTGAGGCTTAGAGAGGTTGCCTTCCTTGACATCTTTTTCTACTTCTGTTAACACTTAGTGCCCTCAAATGGTTACTTCCTAATTGTAACTCTGCTACAATCTACACATAAAGAGGTAAAATAATTTATATTAATTAGAGCTGATAGTTTCGAAGGAAGTGATCTCCCAGTTGTTTAAGAAAATGTACTAATAAACTACTGGGTAGCCAACAAGCCCTCCACGAATGGAGCTGCTGGAATCTAAGAGAAAAAAGAGAGAGAGAGAGAGATATAACCAAACCACTCAACATTAGAAATAAATAGTAATTTGTGGGTGGGAAGAGAAGGATTGAGTAGAAGGAAGAAAGGGGAGCATTGTGGAGAAACATAGCAATGTGGCAGGAGGGCTTTTAAAAATAGAAATATTTACAGTACTTTTAAGTTGTGTTTCTATGATGTAAACCCCCTTTCATTACTTCAAATCTTTAGGAAATCTGCTGTGGCCACATAGGGCTTTGTAAAAATGCTTTTAGGTGAAATCTAGGAATAGGGCTAAGTTCCTAGCTCATCCATAAACCTCATTAATTTACTGTAAGTGGAAGTTCAGAGCCAGAGAGGACAGCGAGAACATTAGCTCTACAGAAATATGAAGAAATCCTAGGTTGAGCATTGGGCTTACCCAGTGGAAGTTCAAGCCAGTCCTAACCTAAAGCTTAAAAGTCAGGGAGATCTTAGCTGACATCTGGCTTACATATTATCATAGCACCTTTGCTCTTACTTTTTTATATACCTCTATCTCTCATAAATTCATTGGTAAGATGTGTTTTTGTGGGCAGAGACTCTGTTATTCATCTTTATATCCCCAATGCCTAACAATGACTGATGTACTTAGTAGGTTCTCAATAAATGCTTGTTAAAAGAATAATTGTCACATGGGCATAAATTTACTGAATTAAGAAAATATAAACGCTAATACTCGAGATAAGATTTCTGTGTTTTTTCCATATTGAATGCGTTAAAAATACAACATAAAATTGCTTAATAACTTAAAAATGCAAAACAATAATAATTACAAATTACTAAACATTTGCAATGTGTCAGGAACTTACCATTTAAATCCAGATTACAACCCCTACCATATTGCTATTCTTATCCATGAAGGACACTTTTTTTCAGAGAGGTTGAATAACTTGTCCAGGGTTTTGTAGCTAATAAGTGGCACCAAAGCCCACATTTTCTGCACTATACCTGACTGAACTTATGAGCTGGTTCTAAATATATTCTGGAAAGAGAAAATAATACAGTTTATGAAACATCTGTAAAAAGCCAAAAATCAAAACAAAATAACTTTGTTAAAACCTGTTGGTATAGTTCCCTGATCCCTATTTAAAAATTGATCTGAGCATTACTTAGTCAAAATAGGTTTATTGCATCTAGCTTCAGAATGGGAAGTAGGAATAGCAGGTTCCATTAGCCATTTTGTGGTTTATTTCACATGGCACTAATTGACTTTTGGCCCTGTTTCCATGTGTAATAGGAAAGGAAGATACTTATCAAATAATTCACTCAAATAGATCCAGTTTTACATGCAAATAAATATTACAGTAAAAATACTTTGGAGAACCCATCTATACATTTGTTTCAACTTTATTCTCTACTTTCAAGTATTGAGAAACCAAAAACACTTTAAAAATTGTTTTCATTTTTGTGTTTAAGGGGATGTTTAGCTATTCTCACATTTTCTTAAAACTTTAGGTATATGAGACTCTATGAACAAGATTGGAAATTAATTATTATGCTACAAATCCAAATTTTTTTCATTTCCATAAGAACTTATTTATAATGGCAAAAACATCAAATATAAATACTGTGTTTAATTATTTATCCTCCAAACTGAATTCTTTCTTTTTTTCTATTTTTAGTAGAGACAAGGTCTTGCTCTTGCTCAGGCTGGTCTCAAACTCCTGAGCTCAAAGCAATCCACCCGTCTCAGCCTCCCAGAGTGCTAGGATTACAGGTGTGAGCCATGACACCCAGCCTGAATTCTTGATCTCTTGTACTCATCTAACATACTCCAACACGAATCTTCCCCATCTTAGCTAATATAGGCAAATCCAATTTTCCAGTTTCTCAGAGCACTGATTATCCTTGATTGCTCTTTCTCTAGAACCCTAAATCCAATCTGTCAACGAATCATCTTGGTTTTCAAAATATACCTAGAATCCAACCATGTCTTAAGGCATCTGTAACCACCCTAGTACAAGGTACTCTCATCTTTTGCTTGGGTTATTGCAATAACATCTGCCACTGTACAGACTATTTTCAACCTGGCAGCCAAGGTAACCATTTGAAAGCCTAAATCATACAAGTCAATCCTCTGCCAATAGCCACCCAGTCTTAGGCACACAATGCCTTCCACCATCTGGCCTCCTTGTGCTCCTCTAATCTTGCATGACACTATTTTCTTTTTGGCTCACTCTTCTTCAGCTAAAATGGCCTGCTGGCAGTTCCTTCAACTTACCAGTCCTGTCCCCACCATAGGGCTTGTACAGGCTGTTCTGTCTGGAATGCTTTTTCAGAAGACATCTGCAGATATCTCCTTCACCTTCTTCAAGTCATTATTCAAATGCTACTTTCTCAGTGAGGCCTACTCCAACTGTCCAACTTAAAATTGACAACTTTCCCATTCCTCCTATGCCTTGTCTCATTCCATATCCCTCCCCTGATTTTATGATTTTTTCCCCCCATAATGCTCAGGGCCTTCTAACAGACTATATAAGTATTTATTTTATTATCTAACTTCTCCTACTATTAATAGAACGTGAGTGTGACAATGGCATGGATTTGTTTACCGACATATCTATGCCTCTGAGAACAATGTAAGACATATATGGTGGGCCCACAATAAATATTTGTTGAAATGTAAAAGGTTGTTTCCAGTCTGAAAGTACTACATATTGGAGTCCATGGAAATGGGAACAACTAAGTTTCTATGTGCCTGGAGAATTCAGGGGCTCCTTGAAATCCTGATAATTCTATGATTCCCTTCCCCTTCTGACTCTCAAGAACATGATCGTTTTCTCAGCAGCTAAACATTAATTTTAAAAGATCCTGGGGTATTAAACCTACAATGAGAGGTCATGATTACAGTTCTACAAGCTACCTAGTAGTGCAATTCTTAACATTTCTTTTCTCTTCATGTTGCTTTTCCCACTTTGAAATATATGAATGCAATAGGAAGGTAGGGGAAGCCAATTTGGTTACATATGAACAGCTTTGTGACCACCCCCCCCACCCCAGTGTATCAGATTTGATATATCTTTTCATGTTGGTTTTTCTTTTGAAATGTGTATCAGCTGAACATCCTAGTTGGCCTAAAACAAAAGCCTTGCATATTCATGTACTTTTGGACAGCAAAAATTATTTTGTACAACTTTAGGATCCATCCTTTGGCCATTCCCATTTTAAAGGAGCATTGAATTTTAGGGCCACATGGTTTTAGTTCTTTTGGTTCAATCACCTTATTCTACAGATATAAAAACTGAGGCCTGATTGGGTGCTGTGGCTCTGGCCTGTAATCCTAGCACTCTGGGAGGTCGAGGCAGGAGGATCTCTTGAGCTCAGGAGTTTGGGACCTGCCTGAGCAAGAGTGAGACCCTGTCTGTACAAAAAATAGAAAAATTCACTGGGCAAGGTAGCATGCACCTGTGGGAGGCAGAGGCAAAAGGATCGCTTGAGCCCAGGAGTTTGAGGTTGCAATGAGCCATGATGACACCACTGCACTCCACCCAGGGTGACAGAGTGAGACTCTGTCTCAAAACAAACCAACCAACCAACAAACAAAAACAAACAGAAAAACAAAAAACCGGGGCCCAATGATGTTAAGTGATTTCCCTAGGTACCACAGAGCTAAACAATCTTTTTGGTCAGAACAACTTCCTCTAAACATAAAACAAGATACCTTTGAGATTGCATGAAAAATAGTTCTCAATGTCAGAAAATTAACTGAATATAGCAACAATTTAACAATTGCAATATGCAGTTCTAAACAATATGCAGTTCTTTACAGTTTATTTCCATGGTGACAATTTAAGCATTAAAAATATAAGGCAAATATAGCAAAGGATAAAATAATTGATAAATTGGAAAACAAAAAGTCTCCACAAGCATCCTAACAAATAAGAGTCATATATCACAGGAGGAAGAATTTGCAGGTCATCTGAAGTAAACTATCACTGTGGCATCCAGACGAGAAGAAATTAGTTCTACAGAATCACAGAGATATTAATAGTTCTATATTAGCCATGGCTTCTGCTAGTCTTTCGAGAATGAGTGCTTATTACCTAACCTAATCATTTTTAAGAAGCCAATGGGCATTTTTACTTTGATATCGATACTTCCTTTTTGTACTAGTGAGTCTACATGAAGGTTATCATGCCAGAGGAAGGTAAAAGTCTACACTAATGATGCTTCATTTTCCTTTAACAATTTTGTTCAGGTGATGGAGACATTTTTGTGCAGTGATACGATGTGTTTGGCCTCCTGAAGTGTTTTCCATACGTGCTTTAGAAAGCTCTTATTTTTCTGAGAAATGGTAGTCATCAAAGCCTTACCTTCAGCAAGAGCTTCACTATTTTAGCTTTGTTATAATTATCACAGTAGCACTGCTAGTTTAGGGTATTTGATACTAATCTAATGGAAAAATATTTTTGATGCTTTGTGTACAGCAATGCTTTTAAACTAGAAGCAAAATTATACCTAAATCAAATTTTAAAAAATGGATTTTAAGATTTCAGGAGGAAGGAACACTAGAACTCAAGTAACTTGAAAACTAAGATCTCTGGCAACAGCACAATTCACAGTATCCTAAGAGTGAATTTTTAAGCTCCCTGTACCAGTGCCTTGTTTAATTCAGTTTCCTTTCTCCATGTCTCACTTTCATTAACTTCTATTGTGTGTGGTTATATGTAGGCTAAACATCAGTAGACTGAGAGTAAGAAGATATCGGTTCTATTCTAATAAACTAGGTCAAATCTGGTGAAACTCCAGGAACTACTATGGCAACATTAATGGAACCTGACTTTAATTGAAATGATCTGCTTGGCATTGTGTTTCTTTAGATGTGATAATTCGTTTTTCTCTTAATTTTTTGTTAACTATTTTCTTGGAAACGTACTCAAAATTGAGTTTTTCACCTATTGTATAAATCAGTCTTCCTCTGTAAGAAGTTATTACAATTCTCATTCTGTTACTTTCCCTTACACTGCCCACTTTGCCCAGCATTGAACTGAGCCCTGATTTGCACACTATACCGAGCTCTCACATCCTAAATATACTTATCCTTTTGGAAGTTTAAGTATTTGACGAATGTTTAAGTGTTGGGGAGATTAAAGAACCAAACACAAAATTAACAGAAGACTCAACTACAATCCACAGAGGAAATAACCAAATTAAGTTGCTGTTTCAAACCACATAAGCAAATAGGAGGAAGGAAGGGATTAATTGGGAGATATACGCAGTATTCATACTCAAGAAAATAACTTAAGCAGTAATGCCTACAATGACCTGGTGAAGGTTAACAGTTGAATCGCTACAAAATACAGCATATTATAATATTTGACATATTAGGAATGGACGTGAGGCATGGATAATCAGTTCCCTTCCACAAGCAGCCAAAAAGAATGTTAAAAATATAAGACTTCAAATAATACAATGAGTGAAACTAAAATCACTGTCTTGAACAACTGCTATTTAATGAACTACATACACCTGGATCGACCAAATGTGAGACAAGGCGTAGAATTCAATATAGGGCTGTAAGATTTAAAAATGAGGAACAGGCCAAAATTCTCAAGAAAAATAAACACAGGCTCGCCCAAAAAAAGCCTTCAAGGAGAAAAAGCTTTCGAAAACAAAAACATAAATGCCTGGGCTTCGTAAAATGAGTTGGGTGAAAATTTAATTGTGGATCAGCTCCCGCTGCCTCTCGAATGATTCTGTGCAAGGGCAGGGAGTGAAGCGCGGGGGTCCGGCGGGAGAGCCGGTGCTTCACCGTCCCAAGGGTTCCCCGTTGACACTCCAGCGTTGCAGTCCTTTGGGGAGAGAGTCTTTGAGACCTCTCCGTTTCCTTCAGCCACTCTAAAAGCACAATCCGGCTACGATCCCCGTTACCCCCAATTCCTGCAGAGAAGTTTACATCCGCCGATCTCTATCCTGGAGTTGAAAACCAACTTCCAGTGTCGGTCACCAAATCCTTCAAAAACCTTAGCCCTGTCTGCCCCATACCTAAAGCACACAAGCTTTGGACCGCGTACAACCTTCGGTTCCCAGCTCACCCCCACCCCTAGCCCAGCGACCCCGACTCCATGCCAGGCGCGCGGCTCAGCCCAGCCCGCGCCGGGCCCTGCGGGCCGCGCACAACGCCCCGCCCCCGCCGAGCGTGGCGGAAGTAGCTTGCGCTAGAAAGCGGACCGCGCGCCACCTGGCTGAGCGCGCATGCGCCCGCACAGCCAGTGCCGGGGGCGTCGGTATCTCTACCTCCTGTCTCCACAGCCCCCGCCCCCCCCCGAGAGTCGCGCTCGCGCCATCTTGCACCCCCCCCTCCATACAGCCCAGTCACCTTTTCTCTTTCTACACTTCCTACCCCCCCCCTTCGAAGAGTGTCCCGGGCCGCAGCAGCTGAAACCGCACCAACTCTACCCTCACAATCTCCACGCGGGACGCGCAGCCGTGCCTACAAGTGTTCCTAAAGCAGAGGTTGTAGGGCGTGTGGGGGCGGGGCGGGGGCTGCGGGCTGGGGAGAGGTCAGGGAATCCAGCGTCTGGCCGCGCGGCGACCCGGTGTCTCTGGGCCCCTGCAATGGCCACTTCCTGGGCTGGGCTGGAGGGCGGCAGCCGGGCAGTAATTGGCGACTGTGCTGGAAGGCTGAAGGGGGGGCGGCTGTGAGAGGCGCCGGCCCGGCCGGGCGTCCTGGTCCCCTGCGTAGTGTGGCGTTGGCTCCTGACTCCTCCCCGTCGGCGGGTGCGGGTGGGGCGAGGGGAGCTGGGCGGATGAGCGGCGGCGGGGATCCCGGGCTGCGCTCCGCACCTTTCGCCTGTCATCTGGGTAGTGTGTGGAGGGGGCGTGGAACCCTCAAAGAAGGAAATTGTTGCTTTATGGCACGGTGGGAGAAGAGTTAGGCAGCGTTAGTGGGAGCGTAGCATTCAGAAAAAGGAAAAGATTTACTCTGTTCTCTGTGTCTTTGACCCCTGGGAAAATTATTTAGCTGGTCTTTGCCTAGGTGTTTGCTTCGACGATCCTCGAGACTTAATGATACTGTAAATGTGGGTAAATTAGCATCTCTCCACGAGGTTAGTAGAAATGTTAAACTATTTCATTGGAAAGAAAAATGTATTTATCTGGGAGGAGAGGACCTGGGGTCTTAGTGTATGTGTGGGGCAGACCTTGGAAGAGGAAATAAATTCCATCTGCAAAGATTTACTTGAGAACCAATTTGAGGACGGAACTGGTGGAATTTGTTGAATTGTCCAAAGAGGCTGAATTTGACTAAATATGAGTAACAGTTTCGTGGCAGTACTTTACAAAAATACAATGTACTTCATTGTGCTGTTGGAAGTGTCTTGTCTCAGGATATTCTAGCAAAGTGTGTCTAGATTTAGAGTTGCACTGTCCAGTAGAACTTTCTGCCATGATGGAGATGTTCTATAATCTGTGCTGCCCCAATATGGTAGCCACTAAGCAGAGTGGCTCTTGAGCACTTGAAATGTGGCTAATGTCACTGAGGAACTTTCTTTTAAATTTTACTTATTAATAAAATGTAAATACATAAGTGTGGCTAGTGGCTACTGCATTGGACAGCATAGGTCTAGAAAGAGCCCTTCCAATTCTTTTTTTTTTCTTTCTTTCTTTTTTTTTTTTTTTTTTTTTTGATACAGAGTCTCACTCTGTTGCCCAGGGTAGAGTGCCATGCCGTCAGCCTAGCTCACAGCAACCTCAAACTCCTGGGCTCAAGCAATCCTCCTTCCTCAGCCTCCCAAGTAGCTGGGACTATAGGCGTGCACCACCATGCCCGGCTAATTTTTGGTGTATATTTTTAGTTGTCTAGCTAATTTCTTTCAATTGTTTTAGTAGACATGTGGTCTCGCTCTTGCTCAGGCTGGTCTCGAACTCCTGAACTCAAACAGTCCACCTGCCTCGGCCTCCCAGAGTCCTAGGATTACGGGCGTGAGCCACCGCGCCTGGCCGAGCCCTTCCAATTCTTGATTTGGTTGAGTTTTAAATAAGAGAAGCCAACTCTTGGAACATTTATTGCCTTAGAGAATCATAATTGTATTCAAATAATGCCTTTCATTGAAATATTATTTCAAAGCATGGCTCTGTTAGTACTTACTTACATCTTGACAAATTAAAGCAGAGCATTCTTTTGACTCAGGTTGTACAGCTAATGTAGGTTTAATTGGAGAGCCATGACAACACTAACTATTAATCTTTTCTTTAAACATTGTTGTACTGTATTGTGATCATAGGTTTCTCCTGTCTTTTACCACTTTGGTTAATTTTCAGTGAAAGCTTTTCAACCCTTTTATTCCTGGAGTTTTTGCCATTTGAAAGATGGTGCTTTTTTTCCCCAACCTTTTGTATAATAAAGCAATTGAATAAATTGTAGTAGTAACTCTTGAGCATTGGGACAATTTAGGAGTAGTTTTGTGGTTATCTGTATTCAAAACTTTTGACGAGATAAGTGAAATTTGGTGACAGATGTTTTACAAGATTACTTTCTTGGAAATACATGCATCTGTTTTCTTTCTAAGGCAAATGTTTATAAAGTCAGGTTGAAACTAAAACTTAAAAAAACTTTATAGATAGCATTCCTAACTCTGGTCTGATGTCTATAAAACGATGCCCTTGGTCTCAAGGCTGAAGATAATCATTACATCTGGAATGATAAATTAAAGCTCATGAATTAAGTCATATGCAGAGAATAGGCCATAATATAGAAATCAGAAGGGGTTGCTCTCATGTAGGGTGACTGTATACCTTAATTTTTCTAGGACAGTCATGGTTTAAAGCCTGGTTGTCCCATCCCAATTATTAATACAGCCCTTTTCACTATCAAAAATGTTCAAGTTGGGACCACAAAATAATATGCTCACCCTGCTTTTAGAATTACTAAAATTCGTAATATTCAATTTTAGAAGGTTGACCATATTGAAATCTCAGAAATATACTTGCTTTAAAATAGTAGCAAAAATATTGCTTTTGTGCTTAAATAGGTAACATAGATACCAGGAATAAGGCCAAGTGACTTGTCCATTTAAGCCACTGGTAATTTGAAAATTTTGCTTTGGATAGAAATCTTGGGCAGCTTGATTTTGGTTCTCTCTGAAAAACATCATCTTTTGGTGTAGGGAGCTACAAAGCATGTTAGGCCATATCAGTCCAATCAGAAGACTGAGTATTTGTGTTGAAATAACTCTTATTTTATGGAGAGGTTGAATAGTGAAATCATTTAGAAATCTGCTTATTATGTATTAGAATGTTAAAGGATTTTGCTTATAGTTTACTTAAATAATGATAAATAGATCAGCCAAATGCATTATTAAATTTATACTGTAGTGGATAAAATATTGTATCGAGGGTCTAAAACACTTGATTTGAATCCTCATTTTGCAACTTACTAACCGTGTGATCTAGGCCAAGTTATTGAATCTAAAAAGCCTGTTTCCTCATTTTAAAAATGAAGATAGTAATAGAATCTACTACTAGGTTCATAAGGATTAAATGAGGTAACCCATGTGATGTGTTGGATGCAGCTCAATAAATATTAGCTGCTGTAGCTTTAAATTTATTGGATAATAGATCTAGGAAAGATTTTAATGTTCTAAATGTACTGTGGATTGGTTGAAAGAGCACTTAAAACCAATTCTGAAAACCTAGCTTTTGCCCTTTTCTGCCATATTCTCTTTGTGATTTCAGTTAAGGTATTTAAATTTTCTGAGCTTCAGTTTGCGCATCAGTAACATTGAATTAGTGCCTAACCTCATCCCACTTCCTCACAGGATTGTTGGTGGGCATTAAATGAGAAGTCCATTTATAAATTCTTTTCATATTTTACAAACATTTTTATGTTTAATTGGTTTTGTCTCATCTTGTCTACCTATAACCTCCAGTAAAGACAGACCCTAAATCTGCAAAAATTGTTGTTTATTTTGTGTAACAGCATAAATAGTGTATAATGTGCACTATTACTGAAGACAGCGCTCTTTTTAAAATAATACTGTAAGTCACAATTAATGGTGCTTTATTGATCTGGTTACAATATATTCTCTACACAAAACAACTCTATACTACTGATAGGGGAGAACCAGCATTTTCTCTGGCACTTAATGTGTTCCATCCATTGTGCTAAATACTGTGTTTCATTTATTTATCCAGACATGTGATTCCTACCTATTAGGTGATATAATGAAGCTCTTTTGGGAATGGGTCTGTCAGGTTTTTTTTGTGCTGTATTACTACATTTGAAAATATCTGGCTTATAGTTATTAGATATTGAAGGTTAAATAAGATAATGAATATGAAAATAGTATCTGTTTAACATGTGGTATGTGGGAGTTACTGAAAAGCAGTATTCATTGAATTATCGGGCAGTAAATTGAAATAATTTATGTAAATTTACTTTGCAATCCGTAAAATGCCATGCAAATATAAATTACTGAAAAAAATCTTGAAGTGTACTTTTATTTTAAATGCTGTAGCAGTTTTATGACTGAATCCTATATAGTTCATTTTATTCATATCTTAGCCTTCTAAGAAAAGACTACTCTAAATCATAACTCTCTCCTTGAGAATATGGAATATGTTTAATGATAATCCTTGTGATATGTTTTTAAGAAGCTATGCTTTTGCTTAGATTCATCATCATCATTATTGTTAGCATGAACTTAGTGCCTTATATGTACGAGGCACTATCCTAAGTGCTTTCTATGCATTATTTCATATAACCCATGAGAATATTCTTAATCTCCATTTTAGAGATGAGGGCACTGAGGCAGGGAGGTGGCATGACTTGCCCAAGGTCACATGGTAGATAGAGCCTGTATTTGAACTCCAGAGCCCAGCTCTTTAGTGCTACACTGTGGTTTGGCATAGGCAGATATTTCACAACACAGTTCACTATGACAAACAAATTGTGGAGGTCTTATGAGTTAGTTATGATGAACTTTTATTTTTATGTTCCTCGTTGTATAGTAGAAAGAACTCTGGACCAGGAGTCAGGGGACCTCAGTTTAGTCCCAGCTTGTATCACTAAATAGTGGTGTGTCCTTGGGCAGTTCAAGAAACCCTTCTGGACTCCAGTTTCCTCACCTGAAAAATGAGGGATTTGGGTGAAATTAGTGATTTTCAAACTAGTTCTGAAACCTGCTCAGTTGTCTTTGGTTCCCCTCCCACCAATTTTCATAGTTATACTTTTATCTGTTATAGTTGTTTATCCATCTGCCTAAGATTTTCTTTTAAACAAAGAATTCCTTAACTGTTGAAACTCATCAGTCTTCAAGATAACTTAACGACAACCTAAGTCTCCTGACTGCTATGTGTATAACTCTTCATTGTTCACATTATTTTGGTGTGTTAGGAAGAGATAGGCATCTTTTATGAATGAAAAAAGGAAGGCACCAAAATGAGATAGTGTTTTGTTAAAATATAGTATGTCTAGATGGACTGAATATTTCAGGTTATCAGTTACCTGGGATCAGAGCCTATTTTTTATTAGATGTGTGATCTTCAGCCAAAATTTTTACTCTTAGTTTCCTCATTGGTAGAGGAAAAATATTTGCCTTGTAGGGTGATTGTGGGAAAAATGTGAGCTAATACAGGTAAAAGACCCTTTATAAACTCTAAATTCATCTGTTTTTCACATGCCTACAGTAGATCTCCCATTCCTTTTTCTTTTTAGTCACATAAACTGTTTTTTAACATCACATTTTCTTGAATTGTTTATGTTTAATACCAAATTTTCATAAGGCTTAATCTTTCTAAAATGAATCTAGACTGAAAGACAGTCTTTGATGTTTAAGGGACTTGCTCCTTTTTTGGATATCTTTGTCAAATACACTTACCTCTTACTATTTAGGGGTATAATTGATTCCAAAATTTTCCACACATCTGAAAAGTTAACCATTAAGTCACTCAATTAATTTTATGTATAAACAAGTGTTTTGATATTGGAAAAATAAGTTTTGCTGTATGCTGTTTGTCAGGATTTGGAAGTTGAGTATTTTAGGATAACCTGGTAGGCACATTTGCAGTGCACTTTAGGGACTATTTTTGCAAAGAATAAATTTTTTTTTGAAACTCAGTTTTTCTGGAAGAATACTGAATATGAAAGCACATGGAATAGAAACTTACATCAATATGAGACTAAAGAAGAAAAATATGATACTAGAACCTCATGTGTCTGAGCAGTCTGTCACTGGTCTCCTGTGGCTGTAAGTTAAAAAAAAATTGCTCATGTAGCTAACTAGGATATGTAAATGCATGGTTTATATATCTGTATCTGTCATCTAGAGAGAAGGGGGAGAGTTTTCATAGTTTACAAGGTGTTCTGTTATCTTCAATTCAGATATATTTTTTGTCCATAATGTCCATTATGTGGTAGGCTCTGTATTGTTTTTATACCCCTGTGAGACAGAAATTATTCTTGACAGATGGAGGAACTGAGTTTGAAAGATTAATTGATCCTTATGTGAGGTTCTATTATTGATTAATTGTCCTTCTTAACAAAAACCCTGTGAACCGTGACTTTTATTTCAGTTTCCTACTTCACAACATCTCTCACAAAGCTTCTGTAGGATTTCATCTCCTCTTGAATGTTTGATAATTGTCTCAAAATTAACATGGCCCCAACTGAACTGGGTTTTTTCCTTCCCAGTCTTCCTGATCTCATAGATGGTACCACCACTCAAGCAGTTGCTTGGGCCCCAGACTTCAGAGTCATCCTTGACTGTTCTTCTCTCAGACCCATGTCTAATCTGTCAGCCAATCAGCTCTGCCTTCAAAATATATTCCAGAAATCTGACCACTTCCCACTGGCCTAATACACTTTATGATGTGTAACTTCACTGCAACCAAAACTTTTTTTTGGTAGCAGTATTTTCTGAGGAAAGAGGTCTATCTTAAATTTCATTGTTTTAAATTAAAAAATAATTGCTGGCCGGTTGTGGTGGCTCACGCGTGTAATCCCAGCACTTTGGGAGGCTGAGGCAAGAGGATCACTTGAGGCCAGGAGTTTGAGACCAGGATTTCAAGACCAGCCTGGGTAACATAGCAAGACTCTCATCTCTACAAAAAAATAAAAATAAAAAAAAATGGGGCATCCTTATGCATACCTGTGGTCCCAGCTACTTGGGAGGCTGAACTGGGAGGATCCCTTGAGCCGAGGAGTTCAAGGCTGCAGTGAGCTATAATTGGGCCACTGTACTCCTCCTAGGTGACAGTGAGACCCTGTCTCAAAAAAACCCCAAAAAACAAAAAAAATGCCAATTTTTCTCTGGAACACGATTTTATAGGTGTAAAATAGTACTGGCTATTGGCTTAATGATCAGGTTTAAATAGTATTAATCATAAGTGAACTTATTCCTTGGGTTCACATATTAAACTATAATGGCATGTTGAAATAATCTAGGTCCCAGTCTGCACATCTGAATTCATTTTGTAAAATATGGCAAGCAGCTGCATTTCAATTGAAAGCTGAAACAACTGCAGGACATTAACCCATTGAGAAGATTACAGTAGGTTTTCAGTTCCATGTTAACTGTATTTATTAGAGAAAATTGACTTAGTGCTTCTGCTTTTAACAGGAGTTTTTTTTTTTTTAAATGTCTGAAAGAAAGGAAGTAAAGCATTGGAATGATAGGACTTTGATGTGTAAGAAGTTAATGTCTAAAGAAGCTAATTATGTAAACCATCAGAAAAATGTGGGTATGGGAAATATTTTAAATAATGAGCTATCAGCTCATCATGTCAAGAAAAATGTTATTCACCTGTTTGATTTAAAAATTAAATAACTTGACTGTGAAAGGATGATCATGGTTATAATAAACTAGAATTGGGACCCTTTACCTTTTACCAATAAATACCCTGATGTGAAACATTTCCAATAGGAAGACAACCAGAGAAAGCCGTGGTTTTAATATGCTTATCTCCTCTTTAGGGAGAGTTAAAACAGGGTGACTGGATTTGGAAATGGAAAAGAGGCCGGTTGCTCCAGCAGTGTCTTAGGACGTTTGACCATAGGTTAATCCCACAGAATGGCATGTCTGACGAGTCAAATCATATTTGTTTTTTTCTGAGGTCCTTGAGACATCCAGGCTCCTTTTTTTTTTTTTAGCACTTTATCCTGATTCTGCCTGTTTGTGGAAGTCTCCTTGATTTCCTGTCTGTTTTCCTTGAGTCTTGGACTCTTGGTGTAATTTTTTTTTAACTTAAATTTCAGATGGTTATGTTCCTTTTCCTGTATCGTTTGTAGAAAGTACTTACTCCAAAAGTCTTTGTGAAAAAAATAGGACAAATTTAGTCTTAAAAAAGGTGTTGGCCTGTTTTAGCATTAAGTTCTTGATGTATGGTAGAATTTTGCTTTTCAGGCTCAATTTGAATGGAGCTTTTTTCTTTTCCTTTTGTTTATGTGCACTTGTCTTACATCTTTGTCCTGTCGCCTTCTCAAAAGCTTCATGTCAGTCTTATCTCAGGCGGTGATCTCTAGTAGCTTTTTTCTCAGCCTTCTTTCATGGGACTCAGCACTTCTATTTCAACCCTTGGTGAGTGACCTGAGTTTAGGTTCCCTTTATTATTAATTTTATCATTACTCATGGGAGTGGTCATATTAGAGGAATATATTAAGGAGATAAATTTGGCAACAATGTGTAGAATGAACCAAGATGGAAAGAGAGAAGATGTAGATAAGAGTTCACAGAGTGCCATGGCAGTAGAACAAGAATGGAAGGATGTGAGAACATAAGTAAAGTAGAATTTACTTGGCTTCTTACAAATTATAGGGTGCAGGAGAAGGAGTCAAACATAATCACTGAGATTTTGAGCTGGAGTGACTAGTAATTAGTGATGTCAACAGTGAAAATGGAATTTATTTTATAAGGAAACTACTTGATAGTTGTTGAATTGCATTGAATTGTTGAATTTTAGTTAAAATATTCAAATTTTTAAATCTTGGGTGATTGTGAAATATACAAATCTAAATTTATATAAAATCTTTTTAGCAGATCAAGAAAGGGGAGTTCTTAAGGTCTTTCTGCTTATTATAATAGCTGACATTTGCTGGGTACTTACAGTGTGCTAATACTGTTCTCCATCTTTGCATGCATTCATTTAATTCTCACAACAACCCTAACAGGGTGGGATTATCATTCCTATTTATAGTTGAGGAGATTGAAGCACGGTGTGTTTTGCACAGTTTTATGCAAAACAGAAATAATAAGAAATTAAAATTTTCTATACTTTTTGAAGTAATTTATAATTGCTTTCATTTTTTCATGCATTTATTAATATTTATAGTTAAATGCATCTTATAAGCTTTAATTCTCTTTTTTATTTAGATGAATAATACTGCAGCTAGCCTGATGTCTACTGCCACTTCAAGTAGTGGAAGAAGTACAGGGAAGTCTGTAAGCTTTGCAGCAGAATTACAGAGTATGATGTAAGTATGTGTCCGCATACTATTACTATTTTAAATTTATTCATGTTGAAGAAAGACAAATAAAATTTGTAGAACTTCAAAATAATTTGCATTTAATCAGGTAAAAATGAAATAGTCTCCGATAACATTTTAAATAGCCATATGCAGAAGAGGCAAAATTGGTTAAGAATGCTGCAGTGGTACTATATTTGACAAATGAGTATTGGTTCATCTTTATAAACGATAGAATGAATCATCATGTAAATACGTTTGCTCTAATTATTATTTGCTCAAATCTGTATTATGGATTATTATTTAGTTTTAGATTTAGAAGATTTTGAAACTGGTTGTATTCTTAGTTAAAATGTTTTCATGGAGAAGTTCTTGGTTTGTCTCAAATGTCTTAATAATTTTATCAACTTAATTTAGATTTTAGTTTGATAATGTTTGGAATCACTACATTTCACAATACTGGGAAAAAACTTAGAGGATTTAAAAAAGCACATTATTCAATATTGGAGAAATTGCAAGTCATTAAAATTTCTTAAGTCTCTATTCAGCTTGATTTTATTGAGTGAGACTACATATCTTGATTTGATAGGAGGTAGCACATTTATTAGAAATGTCTATTGACACATAGTAGTTTTTCTTTATTGTTGAGACAGTTGTCTGAAAGGGGGTCAACACATTATAGCAGTTCTTTTCCTCTGGATACATTATTCATGACTTATCAGGCAGTTTTTAAGAATATTTCTGTTAAAGGTTTAAGTGTCTTCCTGTTGTGGGTTTATATTGATAGCCTTCATGGTAGATTAACACCACTATATGATGATTATTCAAAGATAAAATTACTTTGAGCATGTATCTATAGTTGCTTGGTAAGCATACTTTAAACAGCATTGAAAACATTTAGGTTATAGGTTCTCAAACTTTTTGGTCATAGGATCCCTTTACAGTCTTAATTATTGAAGACCTTAAAGAAGATTTGTTTATGTGAGTTCTATCTACTCATATTTATTGCTTAGAATTTAAAACTGAGAAATAGAACAATTGTGCATTAATTTGAAAAGTAATAGATCTTTAATTTGAAAAGTAATTTGAAAAGTAATATATTATATGTTAATATATTTCTTATAGAAAATTATATTCTAAAGCCCAAAATTGATGACACCTTTTGTTAGATAAGAGGAATAAATTAAACCTAATTATGAACTCTATGAAGTGAGCCTGTGTTTTAAATTATGGACAATTTTAAGGGTTTATACTTGTATACATTTTTGTGGATTAGTTTAACCTTTTTCATTATAGTTTTAGTAGCTTTATGTTAAGAATCTTTTACGTTGTGTTGTGTCAATTATGTTTTAAATATTAAGCATGTTTTAAATGGTTTATAATAGTAAGGTGAGGAAATTCATTTTGTGTAGATCTGGTTCATCAATTTCAGATGAGACAGATTTTCACTTTGTTGTCTGGGCTAGAGTGCCATGGAATCAGCCCAGCTCACAGCAACCTCAAACTCCTGGGCTCAAGCGATCTTTCTGCCTCAGCCTCCCGAGTAGCTGAGACTACAGGCATGCGCCACCATGCCTGGCTAATTTTTTCTATATATTTTTAGCTGGCCAATTAATTTCTCTCTATTTTTAATAGAGATGAGGTCTGGCTCTTGCTCAGGCTTGTTTTGAACTCCTGACCTTGAGTGATCCTCTCGCCTCGGCCTCCCAGAGTGCTAGGATTATAGGCGTGAGCCACCATGCGGCCGATTTCCTTTGTATTCTTTAAAAAAATTTTGACTTGGAAAATTTCAAACTCATGAAATTATAGAGAATAGTATAATGAACCCCACATATTGATCACCTGGCTTTAGCAATAATTGTGTTTTACCAGTCTTATTTAACTTTTCTCCCTACTCTCTACTTTTTAAAGAATAAAGTATTTTAAAGCAAATACCAGATATATTATTTCAAAATTCATCATATTTATCGAAACAATATATTTGTTAGTTAAAACAGATGATATATAGCAGAGGTCAGCAAACTATGGGTTTGCTGCCTGTTTTCGTAAGTAAAATTTTACTGGACCACAGCCATCCTCATTCTTTTATCTGTTGTCTGTTGCTGCTTTCATGCTATATGGCAGAGTTGAGTATTTGTGACAGAGACCATGTGGCCTGTAAAACTGAAAATATTTACTATATGGCCCTTTACAGAAAAAGACGGATGACCTCTAATCTATAAAAACAGCTCTCTTTAAGAAGAAAGCTGTAGGTCAGGCGCAGTGGTGGCTCACGCCTGTAATCCTAGCACTCGGGGAGGCCGAGGTGGGAGGATCGCTCAAGGTCAGGAGTTCAAAACCAGCCTGAGCAAGAGTGAGACCCCCGTCTCCACTAAAAATAGAAAGAAATTAATTGGCCAACTAAAAATATATAGAAAAAATTAGCCGGGCATGGTGGCACATGCCTGTAGTCCCAGCTACTTGGGAGGCAGAGGCAGTAGGATCGCTTGAGCCCAGGAGTTTGAGGTTGCTGTGAGCTAGGCTGACTTTGGCTGATGCCACGGCACTCACTCTAGCCCGGGCAGCACAGTGAGACTCTGTCTCAAAAAAAAAAAAAAAAAAAAAAGAACAACTAACTTTTTTCTGTTACCTGGCCTTAAAATATAGCCATTATTTTGAATTTTTAACTGGGCCTCCTTTTTTTCTTCACTGTACAAGTAATATTATATATTCAAAAGTTTTGAGTTGTGAGGTAGAGCATATAAATGTATGAAGAGACTGTATAAAAATAATATGGAATGGTGGATCTTGTGGCAAACTAGAGAGATCATTCATATTCAATTTCAAATAGATCGTATTTGGGTTTATAAAAGATCTTTGTTCCAACAAAACAAGTCTGTTGACCGCATTTGGCCCAGTGTTCAAATTTGTGACTTTATGTTCTCTTTAGACATCTCATTTCCTCCCCAATGTTTGGATATCTATATTTTCTAACTCTAATATATTGTTTAATTATTCAAAACTTATTTATTAGTGCCTACCACATATTAATTTCTATACAAGACATCAACATAAGGGAAGTCAAAACTGATACAGTGCCTGTACTTACGGAGATTGAGACCTAGCAGTGACAGACAATAAGTAAACCAACAAATAAAGAAATGTTTACAAATGTGATACACATTATGAAGGGAATCAAGTGACGAAATGATAGAATATAATAAGGCAGTACCTAATTGTGAAGTATGGCCAGGAAAGGCTCCTAGGCTGAGACAAAATATAGAAAAGGTTGTCTGCCGTGTGACAGCGTGGGGGTTGAAGTTGAGGTTGAAGCTTCTGATGTGTAAGTAAGAAACAAGCACCTGGAAGAAGTCTGTGAGAAGTGAAAGAGCTTGGCTCTTTAGAGATCTGAGTGCAAGGCTGTACTGGGGCCATGTTGTTCAAGGTGTTACAAGAATGCACTGAATCAGAACCACCACCCCATGCTCTATGGAAGCTCTTTCCTTCCTACTGATAATAACTTGGTTCTTTTGAGTTAAAATACGGCTTTATTTTCAGATATTTGAAACATAAGATAATAAAAAACTTCATTCTTACACCTGATTGATTCCTCTTTCCACATCATTCCCAGGATAGTTTAGGCTGTTTGAGGTCCTGCAGTAAAAGTGGAGTGTGATAGGCAGAATTCTAAGATGGCCCCTCAAGATTCCCAGCCCCTGTTGTTCATTAAAACATTAATCTAGGTGCTGTTGTGAAGACATTTGGCAGATGTAATTAAAGTCCCAATTCAGTAGAATTTAAGATTGGGAGATCAGCCCAGAGAGTCTGATCTAATCACTCAAGCCCTTTAAAAAGAGAGTTTTCTTTGGCTGGTTGCAGAAGAGAAAATCAGAGGTTTGAAACGTGAGGGGGACTCAACTTGCCATTGATGGCATGAAGATAGAGGAGGCCGTATGAAAAGGGATTGAAAGTGGCCTCTGAGAGTTAAGAGCAACCACCAGTCAATAAACAGCAAGGAAACAGAGGCTTTGTTCCTACAACTGACCGCAAGAGAAGAATTAGCTGAGCATGAGGAATTCCCCCCTCCCCAGAGCCTCCAGATGAGAACTCAGTCTGTCTAACACCCTGATTTCAGCTTTGTGATATTCTAACAAGAGAACTGAGCTATTCCATGTCAGAGTTGTGGCCGATAGTTCTGTAAGTTAATAAGCAAGTATCACTTTAAGCTGTTAAGATTAGAGGAATTTGTTATGCAGCAGTAAACAGGGAGCGTTATCTGTTACCTCTGTTCTTTTCCACCTTCATCTTTCTGTCCTACTTCTCCTCTGAATAAATTGCTTCTGGCTCCTCTAGGTACTTGGATGCGGGTAGAGGAGGGTAGGAAGGTTGAGAGGAGAGAAGAGAGATTTTAAAAATGACCTAAGTTCGAGTGCTTTCTAACTCTCATGGTAAAGGAAAAAAAAAAAAAATGAACAAACAAAAAAAAAAACCCATTATTTTTCTGCCACATCGTAACATTGTGGCTTCTAAGATGAAACATTTTCTTTCTTATTTCTCCAGATAAGAAGCTGGTGATTCATGTGATCATGAATGCTGTAAACTCCAGAGGATGCAAATCAGTTTTTCCCAGGAATTTTCTCACCTGTCTATGCTCTGAAAGCCCTAATGGAAATAGAAGGCTGAATGCTGTCTTTCTATCTCGGAGACACTTCCAATTTCCATGAGGAGTTCTTTTGGGTCCTCCTCATGTTACCAAGGAAAAGAACATTCCCTACCATACCCCATGCAGAAAGGATGAGAAAATCCAGGACTTGCTGCACATTCTTATGCATTCCCATTCACCTCTAGCTTTCTCTTACATAAGCTCAAATTGGGCTATGAATGGGGATATTGGAAAGATTGATTTGGGTACCTCTTAATATCTTGCAGGTATATGTCTAGATGATCTCTAAAAACTGTTGGGATTCTTACTTTTGAAGATTCAACTGTGAGTTAAGAATAAAATCCCCACTTAAAATACTTTTGCAGATTATTTTTATTGAGAGAATAACATGATATGATTTGTGTTTTCTAAAGATTATTCTACGTACTTGGTGGAGAATTGATTGTACAAGGATGAAACTGGACCCTGCAACACAAATGAGGTGCCCTTGTGGGTAATTTAGGCCTGGCTATTTAACAGGTGATCTATGGATGGCAGGATCAATATCACTTGGAAGCCTGTAAGACACGATGAACCGCAGGCCCTTCTTCAGACCTACTAAAGCACAATGTACATTTTAACAAGATCTCCAGGTAATTTGTATGCATATTAGAATTTGTGAAAAACTTGTCTAGGTAAGATTTGATGGTTGCTTAGGCTAGGGTGATGGGTATGGAAACAGGGAGAAGGGAACAGATACAAGACATATTTTTGAGATACAGATGATAGAGTTTTCTGGTGACTTGAAACCAGGTGTGAGAAGGAAAAGTAAGAAATCCAGAATGATGAGTTAGGTTTCTAGTTTGGGTAGCAGAGTGGTTGCATTCCATCAAGTATAGGAGATGAATTTGCTTGACGGTGAAGAATAAAAGTTCCAAGTTGGCCACATCTGGTTAAAATTGTCAGGAGAATGTCCTAAGAGCTACACTCCAGAGTCACGCTTGCCTTTTATTGACCTTACCCTCTTTCTATTTCTCCTACATTCTCAGTAGCAATCCAGAGTAGACCATTTCTATGGTTTATTTTTTTCCTTATTTTTTAAAGACAGATATTACAAATTCACTTTTCCTGAAAATGTCTGCTTCAATTTATTTATCTTCTTCTTATTGCCAACTCTACCCTGATAATCTGTAATTTAGTTTATGGTTACTCTTTCCTCCATCACTGCTTCTACCTATTTTGAGATGAAATTATTGCCAAATAAAACAAAACTCTTTCAGATCCTCATTTTTAAAGAGTATTTGAATTTTAAAAGGAAAATATCCAAGGGCTTATTCAGAAAAAGAAAAGAAAAACAAAGAAAATTTTTAAAAAATCACTTCTGTGTCTAACATAATCCTCATTTTCTTTTGTACAGCTTTCAAAATCAATGACAACAATACAAAATCAGTTGTATTTCTAAAAGGGTTAGTAGGTAATTTGTGAATACCCATAGGTGGATGTGGGTAATCATCTTTAATTGGAATATATTAGACTGTACATCTTTTTAATTGCTATGTGTTTTCTGGCTTTCTGGTCAGCAAAGAAGAGACACTGATCTAACACCTAAAGAATACAATACATCACCATTGCCAGGCCAACGTCATTGGGAATAAATCCTGAGGCAGAGCATCATAAGGATTTTGTGATTTCCATGGTGATTATGGGAAAATTAAAAAATGATTCTCTAAGGTGGCCCACAAGAAGACTGCTATTAAATACTCCTTTTGATGGGCACTATTTTATTAATGATACTGTGCATTTAATGAGTTTTCCTCTATGGGGGTTTGTTTTTTTCCTTGTTTTGAGCTGCAGGAAGAATAACCTATATGGTAATACTGGCTCAAATGGAATAGCCATAATCAGTTTTTTTTAAATTTAAAAATAATCCCTAATAAAATAAAATTTTAGGCCTAGAGCTAAATATTAAGATAACCAACATATAAATGTAAATATATATTTCAACACATAAATTGCAATTGCAATTTAAAGATGAGGAATCACAGGCATAGAAGGCTTAAATAACTCACTCAAATTCATTCCATGAATAAATAGTGGAACTGGTATCTAAATTCAGACAGTTTGGTTCCTGAACTATATTCTTAACCTTATGTTAAAAATGTTCCATCCCTATAATGCAAGAAAACACACATATGCACACACAGACACACACATATCCACACACACACTTTCTGTCTCTGTCTCTCTGTACACAAAGTAGGTATTAAATCATTTCACTGATATAACAAAAATTTGTTCTCTCTTTTTGAAATTTCCAGAATGATTTGCACATCACATTAGATAAATTTCTATGATTATATGTTTCTCTATCAATCTCTCTCCTTAGCAAAAACATGTAAACACATACAGTTTGCATGCTTTAAAAGTATATAAATGAGTATCTTTGATCATGATTTAATGATTGCAGATAAAACTTATAGCCATTTCCCTGGAGTTTGATCTCTTGATTAGATGTAATAAAAATCTTCTCAAATATTTTTACTGAATAATTTCTGCTATGATAATTTGGTGGGGCTATGGTAGCAATGAGAAGACATAATAATCTCCAATAGAATTTACAACTTTTTTTTATAATTTACATTATGTTTACTAGAATTCCAAAAGACACAGAGTACAGGATGGCTTTAGATATTAATCAAATCTACTTCCCAAAATGTCTACTAAACCTGAGCAAAAGTTTAATTCTCCAAACCCTTTTTAAATATGCAATGTTTCCAAATGGGTTCTTTATTAGCACTTTCATTGGGAAAATTCTTCAGTCTCCATAGCTCTCACACGTTGCAGGACATTTAGCATCTATGTCCCCTGGTCACTGCAAGCCAGTGATAACTAAAACTGACTCTGCATTTCCAAATCACCCTGATTGAGAAAAACAAAAGGACTTAGGCAAAAACAATGGATAAACATTCCTACAGCTTATTTACCCTCTCCTCTCCTTCCCCATCCATAACAGATCAATTTGGTGACTCAATAGGAAGCTCTGAAAAAAGGCATGAGGCCTATTAGGTGCGGTATATTGGGGAAAAAACGAAAAGGAGCAAGTAATACCATCTCCTCTCAGGAAAAGCACTCAGGATCCAGACATTCTCCCTCATGATGGATGGGTGTGTCTGGAAAGGGACAGCTGTTCTTAATGGCCACTTTTGGGCCACGACTTGATGGCTGGAGGGCCCTATTTTCCAGTAGTTTGTTCTTACAAATCAGTATCTTAGAAAAGGTGTACTGTCTTGGAACATTATCCAACTATACAAGTTGCACAACTGTACCCCCTACTTCTTGTCAAGGCTTCAGTCCTATCCTAGTCCTCTTTACATCAATTTGCTTTTGTTCATCACAGCTGGATCTGGTGGTCACAGCTATTAAATGACTGTCCATTAGGATTTGGAAGCTTAATTCTTATTGATTCTCTTAATCATAATTAGAGCATAGTAGTACTTTGAAATGTAAATATTTTTATTTGCATTTGAGAAGTATAAAATTATCTCTAATTCAACGTATATTTAAAACCCAAACCTTAAAACATATTCTATACGTCAACTAATCCAACCTTAAACTTATTCAGTGTGATTCACAATTTAACATTCCTTAATTTGAAATCATCATGTATAGAGAATACTTAATGCAATTACTATCTACATAGTTTATATTAATTATGGGAAAATATGTCAAATTCTCTTTTATAATCTTGAACTATTATTGAAAGTTACTTAACTTTTCATAGATTGTAAACTCTTAGTAATTAGGAACTGTGCTTTATTCTTCCTTGAATGAATAAAGCCCTAGAGTAAGTCCAGGAGGAGAGGATGCTCAAAATATAGTTTTCATTTGAAGTATTTGTATTCCCCCTCAGCTTTCAGACATGATATGCAAGAACTATCTTCTGTGAAATCACTTCACTCTTTTGCACTCATCTAAAGCCAATTATTAAGACATCTATGCTCTATGTCAGTAAGATGTACAGCATTATGATTCACAAGCTGACTTCATTACTAGCTATAACTTTATCAGTTTTTTTTTTCTTTAACAAACTGCTAACAGATAAAGTAATAAGAGTACTAGAAAATATATTGCCTGTAGGAGCTGTTGTTATTGAGGGCAAAAGGGAAGGGAGCTTATACATTTCCCAGAAATATTAATAATTAAAGATTTCTTTAAATTGGAGTCACCTTGCAGCTGAAGGCACATATTAAAAAAAAGTTTTGTCATGGCTTCTATTTGAAGCTTTGCTATGCAGCTTAATCACAGATACTGCACCCAAAGTATTTAAAATGTTTTTATTGTGATGAGTTGGAACATGGTCATTTTTCAATTACATTAATTCAGTTAAACTACAGCTAATAAAATTCCAACAAAACTTCTTTTATCTTTTATGTATAAATCACAACTAAATCTGTAACTACTTCAGAAAATGCTTACTTAAAAACCAGTATCATTAATTTTCATGAGGGGATAATTTTTGATAACGTTGCCTCATTATTTTAATTTTTAATGAATGAAAGCCATGTCCTGAATATTGAGTAAATTAAGTGAAATTTATATTACTGGATGTTAGTGTTTGCTGCTTAAGCAAAATTGTGAACACATTAGAAAGGCCTAAAGGTACTGGTTGCCAATATGAAAACATATGCATTGGTTTTCAGGTACACTCAATAATAGTTTCCCTGCTTGGGCTTGTCTCTTTGGTATATGTGTCCTATTTTGTTTGTCTATTTGTTTGAACATATCACTATAAAACTACCCTGTCAGGTTTTATATCTGCTTAGAGTCCGTCTCTCTTAGCTGACTAATATATTTAGTAATAGACATTAGCATCATCTAATAATTTCACACATAAATCCATTATCCCATTCCAGAAATCATATTTACTCTTTTAGAGAGGTTTATTCCAAACTTAATTATTTGCTCTCACTTTCCTGAGAATACTAAAGTGGATTTTAGAAACCACAAAGTACCTGACACACTCAATTCTCCTTGTGAAGAAAGTGACTAGAACAGGGTACTTTTTCCATAAGTGGCCAAGCTCTGTATCATCTGACTCGGCTACTGTGATACAACATATTTTACTGGGGATCTGCACCCTAGCAAAGAAGCTATTCCTAAACTGGCTAAAGACCATTGCCAGACAGTGTTGTCTCAAACTGAAAAGGGACATACTGATACAATCAGATCATATCGCTTGGGGAGTTTGAATATAAAGCGGAGAGAGAAAGAGGCAATCATAATAGAAGATAATAGAAGGGAAACAGTAGCCATAAAAGCTGAAAAGGAGAAAGAGTTACTTATTATATTGTGCAGTCCCTAGAGTAAGGTGCAATACATGCTCTCTGTTGAGGAAAAGACAAGCTGACTAGCTCACTAAGGCTGAAATTGATATTTTAGAGCTAATGCTGCATACTGAATGGTAAAGTGGACTAATCAAATTTTCCTGCTGAGGCAATCTCTTGGGTTCCTTCTTCCGTGAGGTAATCTATACATCTCTATTCCATTTTCATCTGTAAAATCTAAACTAATGAAATTCCTCCATGTGCTCTTTTCATATTTTTTGTTGTTGTTGTTGTTTTGTTTTGTTTTGTTTTGTTAAGAGATGAAGTCTTGCTATGTTGCCCAAGGCTCGTCTTAAACTCCTTGTTTTCTAGGCATCCTCCCATCTCAGCCTCTAGAGCACCTGTGATTACAGGCACAAGCCGCCCCACCCAGTTTTCACCATTGCACAAGGGTTTATTTATCCCTGCAAACGCATGTGATTTCATACCAGAGCTCAGGAGAGTCTAGCTAAATAATGCTGACTGTCTCTACTCATTTTATCTATATTGCAGGTACCCTCTAATTTGTAGTTCTAAAGTCCTGATGCATTAGATGGAGACTTGTGCTAGTTTGTTTTAACTCAATATTAACTATTCTAATGCGCAGTTATGGGAACATTGTTTCTGGTTAGTGTTGCATTGGTCTTTTTTCTTGTTTCTAAATCTCCATTTGTATGAATAACATTTAGTAAATTCTTGGGGAATACAGAATGTAATTTTACTTTCTTTGGAAGCAGACACTATTGGTACCTAATCCATATCTTTTTAGTACTCACCTTAAGTAGATGAGTATCAGAGAGCTTTCTTTGACAGCAGGAGTGTGTTCAGCCCTTCATAAGCTGTATGGGGAACATAACACGCCCAGCAGGGCTTTCAACCTGTGATCAATGAGAATTGCTGAACTGATGAACCAACTTCCTGTCCTCTCAGGTGGCATAACTTAACAATGGGGTGGGGTGCGTTATATATAGTCTCCCAGAAGTTCCTAGTGGAATGAATCCTAGTTGCTGAATCTCATATCTTGCTTATTAATACTCTGTTTTTTTTCTCTTTCCACACTATCGATACTTTCTGGGATTGCCTTAAATATTTGATTAAGTATTTGTTTCTAGAGAACCCAACCTAATAGACTTTGTACCTTTTCAATGCCATTTTACAGTTGAAACTTAGGCAAAGCTTCCATATGCAAAATGTATACTATTTTCTTATTTTTAGAGTAATACGTATTAATACATCTCCTTCAGAAGTCTATAATGAAGAGATATAGTTGGCAGATCATAGAATCTCTCTCACATATAAGCAAGTAACTTTCATAATATATTCATTAAAGTATGAACACATGTAATCATGCATACCTAACACTTCCTTCTCTATTCTTTATTACAGTTTAACTAGAACATGTATAATAATTTCTAATTTATCATCTAGGGAAAGGATATCCCAGCAGGATAACTGAATTTATTATGCCTATTTCAACTATGTCTCAGGCACTTTAAAATACATAGTTTCACAGTCCTGGAGCTTTTTATTGAGGATGTATAAACTTCCAAATGACAAGCTTCTTTGTCGTATATAAATATATATACACAGAGAACTTACGAGTCTGGAATGGGTTATAATTGTTTCTGATGATCTCAAAGCAATGCTGAAATACATGGTGATGGATTTAGTTAAAATAATTTGTCAGTATATTTTAACAATTTTATTTAAAAATAAGGGGCATACAATAAGCTAAATATGTTTGAACTATACAATTTGATAAGTTTCTATATATTCATATATAACCTTGAATCCAGAACCACATGTAAAACATAAATATATCTATCATTCCCAATTTTTTTCTTTCCTTGAGCCATCTCTTTTTCCCTCTCCTCCCATCCCCAGAAAGACACTGATCTGCTTTCTGACACAATAGATTACTTAGAATTTTCTCTAAATAAAATTACACTTTTTGTCTGGCTTAATTTATTTGACATAATCTTATCGAGGTTTGCCCATGTTGTAGCATGTATCAAGAGTTCATTATTTTATTATACTTTTATTGCTTTTATTGCTGAATAGTATTACATTGTATGCCTTTTGCATTCACAACATCAATGAGAATTCCAGTTTTTATATCTCCACAAAAAGTAGTATGATTCGTATTTTCTTTTTAATTTTATATATTGTAATATGTATGTTATGGTGTTTCACTGTGGTTGTAATTTTTATTTAACAATTACTAATGATGCTGCACAATCTTTTCTGAGCTTGTTTCCCATCTCTCTGTTGAATTATTTTTGTTGTTTTTGAAGAGCCTATTTATAACTTTTACTAACTTTTGAAAAATTGGGTTTTCTGATTGTTGAATTTGGTGAATTCTTTATATATTTTAGATAAAAGTAACTTATTATTTTATTTACAAATATTTTCCCCATTCTGTGACTTATCTTTTCATTCTTCTAACATTACTTTTTGAAGAGAAGTTTTTAATTTGATGAAGTGAATTTTTTTCCTTTTACAGATTGTGATTTTGTGTCATATTTAAAAATCTTCTCTAACCCCAAATCACAAATTTTCTCTTATATTTAGACAGTGATTCTCATAGTTTTCAATATATTAAAGTCTATGATCCATTTTATATATTTTTATGATGTGGTGTGTATGTATGTTATTTTTTATATGGATATCCAGTTGTGGAAAAGACTATCATCTCTCCATTGAATTGCATTTGCACCTTTGTCAAAAATCAACTATCCATATATGTTTAGGTCAATTTCTTTACTCTCCATACTCTTCTGTAGATTTCATCGTATACCTAAACTATACACTACACAATATTTTTTTTTTTTTTTTTTTTAGATTAAATGAATTTATTGACGTTTTAGGATACAACATCAACATACAAAAATTAGTAGCATTTTTATTCACCAATAAAAAATATTAATACTTGAAAAATAAATCAAGAGAGCAGACCTATTTATAATAGCTATAAAAATAAAATATAATAAAGTATTTAGGAATAAATTTAAGCAAGTATGTGAAAAATGTCCAATCTGGAAACTATAAAACACTTATGTAAGAAACTGAAGAAGATACTAATAAACAAAGATATCACATCTTCATAGATTGGAAATATTAATATTGTCAAACAATCTTGCTTACAGAATCTTTATGACAAGACCTAAAATACGTAGTATTTATTTTGCCTTTCCAAAATTGGGCTTCGTATTTTCATATGCTTTTCAGAAATAGTTTCAACTTTCCACAAAATAAAGCCATTACATTTTAAGTTGGGATTACATTAAATCTATATAATTTGGAGACAATTGACATCTTAACAATGTTGAGTATTCTGAGCAATGAGCCAGGTTTGTCCCCCTAACATCATCGTCCTTAGTCTGTTTGTGCTACTATAACAAAATACCACAGACAGGGTATTACAGGGTAATTTATAAAGAATAGAAATATATTTATCTCAGAATAGAAATATAGTTCTAGAGATTTACAAGTCCAAGATCAAAGCACTGTCAGGTTCACTGTTTGGTTGAGGGTCCTATTTCCTGCTTCCAAAGTGGCACCTTCTTGCTGCTTCTTCTAGAGGGGATGAACACAGTGTCCTGAAATGGTGAAAGGCTGAAGGACAAAAGGGTTTAAACTAGTTCCCCTCAATCTTTTTATAAAGCACTAATCCATTTATGAGGGTGCAATACTCATGGCTTAATCACATTGATTCAATGACAATTCCTGGATATATTTTCTTTGTAAGACAATAAAAATTCATTGAAAAGCTCTTGCATCCCAAGAGAATGCAAAATCAGGCACACAGAGGCTGGTAGGAAGCTTTGAGTCACCTTCTTGCTGGAGACCCTGTCCATGGCACAGCACCATATAATCAAAAAGAGCCACTGTAGCTCACAGATTTATCTAGGGGAGGAAAGAGGTTAGTTGATGATCCAACTTTTTTGAGTAGGCTCTCCCAGAAAACTGGCTTTGTCTTTGTCAGTCTTAGACCTCTGATGTCTGGCATAGTCTAGCCACCCATGAGAAAATTATGGCAGTGGCTCGAATGGATAAGTGATAAATGCCATTGATCTCTCCTGCTCAGTATAAAATGAACCAATGAAAATAGCAGCTCTCAGCTTCTCCTTGGAGAGGGAACAAGTTGATCCATGTGTTGAACACCCCAGCTTCTCTGGAAATCCTCAAAAATGAGCATTTATTTCTCTAATTTTGGCACTCTTATCAGTCTGGCATGGTTTAGCTGACTGTTGGACAATGAAGATGGCAACTTGGGCTGGTAGATTGCACAGCTACCCCATCTCCCACCTCCTGGCTCAGCAAAGAGTGACTCCACCAAACTATAGTTACCTGATTTTCCCTAGGGTGGGAAAGTGTTTGTAGAAGCCTCAGAATATCTCACTGTACTGATTGGTGGAGGTTTTCTGTACAAGGTCAAATCTGTGAAGACAGGAAAAGGTACCTGCTTTGTCTAATGCATAGACACAAACACAGAGAGTCAAGGAAAATGAGAATCAGGCAAAGATATTCCAAGCAAATGAAAAAAAAATATTCAGAAATTGAAGATTAAATAAAATAGAGTTGCATTATTTATCTGAGAGAGAATTCAAATAACTCTCATAAAGCTGCTCACCCAGGTCAAGAGAACAATGTATAAACAGAGAATATCAACACAGAGATAGAAAATATAAAAAAGAAATCACAGAGCTGAAGAACACAATATCCTAAAAAGAAATTCACTAGAAGGTTCAACAGCAGACTAAATAAAGCAGAAGAAAGGATCCCTGAACTCAAAGTCAGGTCACTAGAGATACTTCAGCCAGAGGAGTAAAAAGAAAAAAAAATGAATGAAACAATAAAAAAAGCTTAAGAAAAGTATGGGATACCATCAGGCAAATCAATATATACATGTCGGGTCCTAGAAGGAATATAGCAAGAAAAGGGACTAGAAAGCGTATTCAAAGAAATAATGATGGAAAACTTTGCAGAAATTATTTTTCAATTCCAAGAGTCTCTTGGTGGAATCCTTAGGGTTCTGTACATATAAGATCATGTCATTAGCAAAAAGTGATAGTTTGACCTCCTCTTTCCCAGTTTAGATACCCTTAATTTCTTTTTCTTTCCTGATTGTTCTGGCTACAGCTTCTAGCACTATGTTGAATAGAAGTGGTGACAATGGACTTTCTTGTCTTGTTCCAGTTCTTAGTGGGATTTTTTTCAGCTTTTCCCCATTCAGTTTGATGTTGGCTGTGGGTTTGTCATATATGGTTTTTATAATTTTGAGATATGTGCTTTCTATGCCTAATATGTCGAGGCTTTTTAAATCATGAAATGGTGCCAAATTTTGTTGAATACTTTTACTGTATCTATTGAGATGATCATATAATCTTTGTTTTGCTTCTATTTATGTGATGAATCACACTGGGGAAAGGAATCCCTACTCAATAAACAGTGCTTGAAATAGCACTGCAGCCACATGCAGAAGAATAAAACAGGATCCATATGTCTCACCACTCACAAAAATTAATTCAAGATGGATAAATGACTTAAATGTAAGGCATGAAACCATAAGAATACTAGAAGAAATTATGGGGAAAACTCTCTAGATATTGGTCTAGGAAAAGAATTTATGAAGGAGATCATAATGGCAATTACAGCAACAACAAAAATAAATGCATATGAATTAATTAAGTGAAAAAGGTTCTGCACAGCCAAGAAAATGATCAACAGAGCAAATAGACAACCTACAGAATGGTAGAAAATATTCATAAGCTATATATTTGATAAAAGGCTAATAACTAGAATCTACAAAGAACAAAGCAAATCAGCAAGAAAAAAATCAAACAACCCCATCAAAAAGTAGTGGGCAAAAGACATGAACAGAAGCTTTTCAAAAGAAGATAGACAAATGGCCAATAAATGTATGAAAAATGCTCTACATCTCTAATAATTAGGGAAATGCAAATTAAAACCACAATGAGATATTACCTTCTTAGAATGACATTTATTAAGAAGTCCAAAAATAATAGTTTCTGGCATGGATGCAGAGAAAAAGGAATGCTTCTACACTGTTGGTGGGACCTCAGATTAGTACAACTTCTATGGAAAACAGTATGGAGATACTTCAAAGGACTAACAGTAGACCTACCATTTGATCCAGCAATCCCACTACTGGGTATTTACCCAAAGAAAAAAAAGTCATTTTATTAAAAGACAACTGCACTTGTTATGAATTTACCTCACCCAAGCCAGGATTAGAGGCGTGCCCTTCCCCCATACAATGTTTTTCAGTGTCCTAAGGTTTTTGGACTATTGCTTAATAATTGCTGGCAAAATATTTTGAAAATCTTGGCATAAAAAAAGACAACTGCACTTGAATGTTTATTGCATCACAATTCATAATTGGAAAGATGTAGAATCAATCCCAGTTGATTAGCCAACAGTTCCTGAGTGGCTTAACAAAATGTGGTACATGTATACCATGGAATACTACTCAGCCACAAATAAGGATGACTTCATGCCTTTTGCAACAATTTGAAAGGAATTGGACACCATTATCCTAACTGAAGTATCTAAATAATGGAGAAACAGGTACCACATGTACTCACTATTAAATTAGAACAAACTGATGAGCACACATGTGCATAGAGGGAAGTAAAACTTAATGGAAATCAAGCAGGGGAGAGCAGAGGGGAGGGGATGGGAGAAAACCTGCCTAAGGGGTACAATGAATACTATCTGGGTGACAGGCACACTTACAGCCATAACTGAAGCATTATAAAAAATGATCCATATAACCAAAAATATTTGTATCCCCATAATTCTTTGAAATTTTAAAAAATTGAATTTAAAAGTATCATAAATAATAAGTGCTTAGCATTAAGTTTAACAAAAGAAGTATAAAACCTGTACACTGAAAACTGTAAAGCATTGTTGAAAGAAATAAAGATAAATGATCGGAAATAATCCAAATGTCCATTGGCTTAAGATGCATAAACGTAATATAGTATATCCATAAGATGGACTATTATTTGGCAATAAAAAAGGAATGAAGTCTCTGCTACAACATGCAATGACATATCTGCTACACAATATCTTGATAACATTATGCTAAGTGAAATATACGAGACATGAAGGACACATATTGTATGATTCCATTTATATGAAAAGTCCATAATAGGCAAATCTATAGAGACAGACTGTAAATTAGTGGCTGCCCAGAAATGGTGGGAAGGTATAAGGTATGAAGGACTGTCTGATAGGTATGAGAATTTTTTATGAAAAGGGTAAATTTTGTGGAATATGAATTATATCTTAATGAAGCTATTACTTTAAAAGGGAAAAAAAAACAAAAAAAGTAGTATGTTAAATATTCTTTATCAAATTGAAGATTTTTGTTTTGTTTTATTTGCTGTAGTTTTCGTATGTCTATCTGCTTTTGATATCAAGATAATGCCAGCTTCATTTAAAAATAATTAGAAATTATTCTTTCTTCCTCAATTTTTTGTAAAAGTTCATGTTGAACTGGTATTATTTCTTCCTTAAATTTTTGGTAGAATTCATTGTTAAACTCATCTGGGCTTGACATTTTCTTTACTGAAAGGTTTTTATCTATGAATTTAATGTCTTCAAAAAATATAAAGATATTCAGGCCATTTCTTTTCAAGTGAGCTTTCTTCTTTTGAGGAGGAATTTGCCATTGTATCTAAATGTTCAAATTTATACTAGCATATGATTTTTTATTATATGATTTTTTATTGTGCTATTTTATTACCATTTGAGTGTCTGTAGCATTGCTAGTGAAATCTCTTTTTTTCATGATAAGTTTGGTTAGAGGTTTATTAATTTAATAATCTCAAAGATACAACTTTAGGTGTTGTTGGTTTTCCATATTGGTCTCTTTTCATCTATTTTATTTAATTCTGTTCTGATCTCTATAATATTCCTTGTTCTATTTACATTGGGTATTTAAAAAATTTTATTTTGTTCTTCACACTTTTAAACAAGCAAAATACGATTATTATAATGTTTATTCACTCTAGCACCTGTGTTAGTTCTAGGTCAATTTTCTCTTGATCTTTGTATGCTTTGTTAATTTTTTCTTTTGGGTGTTGGCTATTTTTATATTCCTGCAAGTATTTTTGCGCTTTCTTCTGAGACTCTGCTTAGTAACTTGAAAATAGTTTAGTCTTTTGAAGTTTTGTTTTTTTAAGATTTGTTCTGAAGGTCCAGAGCAGTGCTCAGACTAAAGCTAGTTATTACACATTATTGAGATGACCCTCCTGTGCACTCTGCCCAATGCCCCCTGCATCATGTAGTTTCCTCTCCAGTATTACGGAGTAACATAGAGCTCACTGCATTTCTTTACCATCTCTCAGGTATCACTATCTTCATTTCCTGATTTCATGTGTCTTAAAAAATAATTGTCTCATCTATTTTATAAGCTATAGTTTGTTTCAGCAGGAATGGTTTATTTCAGGAGGTTCATTGTTTTTGCATCTTGGTCAAAAGTAGAAATCTGTAGCATTATATCTTAAATTCTCATTTACTCAGAAAATATGAAATTCTAAATATTAGGTTGATCTGGGAGGATTCTTTAAACTTTTATGTAGCTATTCCTAGAAAAATTAATTATAGGTGTCTTAGTAGGCAAATCTTATTCACACTCTACAATATTCGTTTTATAAATATAAAGGGATTTATTTCAAGTATCACTTAAATCTCATTGGTTATTAAAGTTTTACATTTTAAATTTTGCATGTAATTAATATATTGTGATTGTTAATTTTAAATCTTTCATAGTTGTTCTTTTTCCTTTTTCTTTCTTATTTAGGTTAGGTGTTCAAAGGCATAACCTATCACTAAAGAAACATTGAAAATAAAAGTTTCTGGGATTGTGAATATTTACTAATAATATCATTATACTTCTATGATAGAAATACATGTTAACTGTATGTTACATTTGTACTAAAACACTCATTGACAGAAAGGAGATAAAAATCTCCATTTTATAGCTTTGAAAATGCATTTACATTTAGCCCAAGTCTTTGTTAAACTTGCTTTCATACTAGTAACAACTTTCTTATTCATAATTATTATTTTTTAATATATACAGAGGGATGCCACCAGTAATGGCTTCCCTTTCAACTTCTGTTCTAGAGGTAAAGTATGAATACTTTATTAGTTGTTGAAAGATTGGCTTGTAGACATATGCCTGGGTTTCCTGTTTAAAACACTGTGTCTCCCAGAATTGTATTTGCCAGCTGGAGGCAGTTTGACATGTGTATATTTCTTGCTGCCTGTAATAATTAGCATCACCAAATGTGGACAGGTAAAATGTGACATCACAACAGCAGAATATGAGAATGAGCATTCTAAGGCAAAGATCACATTCATAGCTCTCATTTCTGTTAACAAATAATATCAACAACAAGATCAATTATTTTGCTTGAATTGAAAAATTCAAAGTGAATAAATACTTTTAAAAATAGCCTTATTTGGGACACAATATTGCCCATAACTGAAAAACTGAAGGTAAATGTCAGATTTTGACAGTGTATTTTCTAATACGTCTCTTCAAATGTGAAATCTAATCATGCTCCCCCTTTCCCATGCCATTTAATCTCTCGTCTTGCTACATCTTGCTTCCCAAACTGCTATAATGAAAACCAGAGTTCATGGCAAAACTCTAAGCTCCCTTACCTCTCATTAGTTAAGCCTAACTTTGTCAAATTTTATTCCTTCACCTCTTTCCTGTGGCTCAAGTGAAATTCAGACATCAGTTGATATGAAAAATGTAAAGGAAATAGCAGGGTAGTTTCTTCCCAAAGGAAATATACTAAGTTTAATAATATATCGGGAACATGTGGCCAGGTCAGCCAGTTTTTTATCCTTTTGGCTGTCCTGTTCTATTTTGAAGTCAGCAGAAGTGAAACAATAGCATTCTATGTAGAATAGTTCACTTACCATTCACTAGTGTCTGTGTTAAAAAATAAAATAGTGCTGAAGAAAATTTTTCTACATTTTTCCCCATTTGATTTGCGTTTGCTTGAACTTCACCTGATAGCGATTAGGAATATAATGGAAAATATTTTGAAAAGTAAAAAAATCAGTCTTCATATGGAATAATAGAATATAATTTCTCATAATTAAACTTCTCCATAATTAGAACGGGATGCCTCTTAAGTCAGTAAAAAAAACCGGCAAAAGAAAATTTTACAGCACCTGTCACATATTCTGTGAATGGAAGGACTTCTGTCTTTCGAGATTTTTACCCTTTCATAGAATTTTCTTTGTCTGGAGCCTATCATCATATTCTTTTATATTGTATGAGTATATTTCTTAATTTTCTTACCAGGATGTAAGTAATGAGAGAGTTGGTTGTATGTTTTATTCAAATTTTTTTAACACAGAGTCTTGCTCAGGCTATATTTTCAATAAATATATGTAATTTAGTAATAGTAATAATAGTATGTACCATTTATATGGTAGGATGCTAGATACTTATCATTTATTATCTCATTGAATATTTACAAAAACACTATGAGGCAAGTACTGTTTTTCCCTATTTTCATCAAAGAAAATAAACATTAGAAATTTTAAGTAAATGTGTGCATGAATAAATATATAAATTAATCAGTTAATAAATATATGAATAAATAAATGTATGAATAGGAAATTGGACTAGCTATTATAATATGTGAAATATATTCTGAGTCTGAAAATTAGAAATTTATGTTCTATTTCTATGAATACAAGAGCTATATATTAAAATTTAATGAAAAGATCATACATAGTACTGCTACTACCCTTTAACTTCTCTTTTAGGCATCTTTTACATCGTATCTCACAGGTAGCATATATCATTTTTGGTGCTATAAAAATGAAAGAGAATGGAGAGTGTAGAGTTCGATTATGTAGAAATTCATACACCTACAAATTCACATTTATCAACAGACTTTGGCTTTACTCCCAATTAAATTCCTTTCAGTAAACATTTAATGGGCCTCTGCAAGGTACAGAGAAACATTCTTATTACTTAGAGACGGAGGTTATAGACTCATTGAAATGGTCTCTCTTGGGGTTATATGTGACATCAAATAGTCCTGCTGCTTTATTTTTTATTGGATTACTAGTTGCTTGGTATTTTTACACAGCTAGAAAATGATTCTCTACTGAAGACCAGTGTGATACCCTTTGACATAATGGGGAAAAATGCAACATTATAATAATGTTGATCTACCCCTGAGGAGGATATATATATATATATATATACATATATATATATGTATATATATATATATATTTGTATTTTTCCTGTGTTACTAAGCTTGTGATTTATAGTTTTATACTTAGAGGATAGGTTACATATGATTTTTGAAGGTTGTGTTTTTGGTCTTCCAGTGTTTTCATTTGCTTTTCCTATCCTACAAAGAACCAGAAGATTATTTGAAGGGAAAGAAAATATTCAGAAGCATCAGTTGTAATCAATGAAGGCATGAATAGGTAGAACACTGAAATTTATCAATAAAGGTATTAAACAAATATGTTGATACATATCAATAAGACTAATAAGTGTCTTGGTTCTGATTATCTGTTGAAACTATTACACTCCAAAATGAAGCTACAAATTGAGCCCCTCCTCTGACCTTATAACAAATATTTGTTTTTGCCCCCAATAGTATGGTGGGAATATCATTGCTTTATACTCTGAATTCACAATTCTGTCCCTTATTTTCTCTGTTAACCTTTTCTTATTTCTTATACTTTTCCAATCTCTGATATTTCATCTCTAAATTGGAAAACATTTGCAATTAAATGAGGGTAGCATAAGAGTCAGATAATGGATGTAAAATTCTTATCACAGTGATAGACGTATAGCTGATATTCATAAATAAAAGTTTTTACTTTTCTTTTTCCATCATCCAAAATTTTCCCCAACTTTCTAGTGTAAATTTCCTTTTTTTTCCTTTTTATTATGCCAATCCACAATGATGATATTGTCTTCTGATCACTTTTGTAATTTAAAATCTGTGCCACATGTATTTAATACTCAGTTTTTTTCATGAACTATTTATAACTTTCATTTACACTAAACTTCATAGTAGGGAGTGAATAATTCTTGGAGAAAGAAATAGTTAGCCAATATGTATTAAGCTTGCGATCCCCGAAAAGTTATTTAACCTCAATTTACTCTTTAGTGAAATAAGGGTTGTCATAATATTCCATAGGATGTTTATGATAATGTTAAATGTGATAACATTAGTGAACCTCTCATGTAAACTACCTGACCTAGTGAAGATCGTCAGTATTTGCTAGTTGATTTTCTCCTTCTCCCATCCTTGTCTTAGTCACTTTGTTCCTTGGAGACAATAAGCAGTTTTTATTTACCATGGAACTATTAATATATAACAAATTAATTTTGTCTTTGTGCAGTTGGCAATGTTAACCTCCTTTATCTAAAGTAGTGTTTTCCAAACTTCATTATATATGGGAGTCACTTGAGGATCTTGATAAAATGCAGAGAAAATCCAGCAGGTCTGAAGAGGGGTCCGAGATTCTGCATTTCTAACAAGATGAATATCACTGATGCTGCTCACAGATCACACTTTCAATAGCAAACATTAAACTATTATAAATTTAACCAGAAATCTATTGTAGTATAAAAATCATTCTAATGATAGAATAAGTAGGAACAATTCTAAAACGGAGCCGTACTAAAGAGTGCAAGAGTGTGCTTTGTACATAGTCATTTTCAAATGATTTCAAATGTTTTAAAGATTTTGTTGTTGTTTTTGATGGTCCAATGACTCCTATTTTTGTAACCCTGCCATCACTTTTATAAGTGATAGAACTTCCCTGGTCTAACTTTGGCATTAAGTACTTGTGCAATTCCTTCTAACTTTCTGGAATCTTCTCCTGAGTTCATTCATAGAATCTAGTAACTGGGAACCTGTCCCAGCTTGGAGTACCTAGAAAACTCAGTTTTGACAGCCTACATGCAAACATCTTATTAGCAAATATAGCTTCAGAAATAAGAAGAATAAGACAAGGAAAGAGGGAGAATGAATAAAAGAGAATGTTCTTTCCAAGCTGTCTACAGGTCTGTAACTAGAATAACTGATCATACAATTTGTGAGGAAGCTTCAGTTGTGTCTTTTAACAGACCATCTTTGGAGAGTCAGGACATTTTGCTGTGGCTTAGCCAGCCAAATTCTACAAGTAAGGCAAGTGCAAGAACCTGAGACCATCCTGCTCAGACCACTGTGACTGTTGACTTCTTCACTAATATACTGCCTACTTTGATCATTTAACCATTCTTGCTCTACCCCCGAAAAATATAAGATATGACAACATATGTAATTTTATAATTTGCTTTTCTCTCAGATAACATATAATAAATTGCTTACATGCATGAATTGTCATGTTTTGACAGCAGAAATTAATTCTTAGATGTTTTATGAGGTGGCATGAAAGTGGCTTTCAACATATAGAACATTAGGAAAAAATGAGAATATTTCATAAAAACATTAAAAAGAATATAAAACTGTATGGTAAATATCTTATGTTTTTAAAAACTGTAGTTATAGACAAAATGAATTTTCCTAGGAGATAGTAACTATATTCTTATGCTTTTGATTTCAGAGTTGAGTTAATATGAGATACAGAAAATTATTTAATTGGATAATATGAGGTTTGGTTAGATTTATGTTAATTTTGATAATCATAATTCTAATGTCTCTTGCCAGTGATAACTATCGTTTTAAAATGATTATAAAGGAACTTTAACTATAATTTATATAGCTACTCAATTTAGTGACTAAGCATTCTTGGCAAGAAGCACAAAACACACATTATGATAAAACTCAAAGTTTTAGTTAATTCTCTTTTTTTTGGCAGTGGTCTAGATTGTGTTTATTCATTCATTTGTTATTTGTCAATATTATTGAGAAGCAAACTCTTTTTTTCCTTTAAAAGCAATGCATATATGTGATAACCCTTCCAGTCCCTCAAATATAAGGGGTGGGTAATCTTTTTTTATCCATAATTTAGCAGAACTATATGGAATCGAGGAGATATATTCCATCTCTGCTCCTTAAAGGATTATTTTGAAGAATAAGGTTTTGATGGTAAAAATTACAACACAAAATAAATACATGATAATGGATGAATAAAATAATTGGTCCACAAATGAACAGATAGTAATCATTCTCCACTTTTATTTCTGAATATTCTGAGTATTCTTAAGTGCTGATTCATGAAGTTGGTCACAAATGTAATCCAGATTGTTCTATTTCTTTGGCTTTCTTTCTTTCTTGTTTTATTTTATCCATTTCATCATGGCATTTAAAAAATATATCATGTAGAACAAAGAAAACCCTTTCTTATAGATGCATGTTTTACTGGGGAAAAAAAAAACATAGCAAAAGCCCTGAACAGAAAAATACAAAAGAACTAAACAGACAAAAAAAAAAAAAAAAGAAAGTTCAACTTTACTAGTAATTTAATAACAAATGAACAGAAAATATTTAATCACAAATGGACAAAAAAACTTTTTTATTTTCTATATGGAAAAAGTTTTTGATGATTGGTTTAGGGAAATGAAAACTCCCAAATGTTGTTGATGGTAGTTCAAGTTGTTATAGCCTTTTTGGAGGGAAATTTACTGTTCATTTTTAAAACTGACAAAATTTAAATTGCCTCAGTTTTGATTCCAGTAGAAGTAAATTATAAGGAGTGTGAGTTTTTTGCTACTTTTATATTAGTGAAACAATGTTCATAAACCAAAAGAATACAATTAAAATGAGTTTATGTTTTTAACCATGCTATGTTTTAAACTATACTCAAGTGACAGCATGGTAGCCATTCTCCAAAAATGGCCTCTCAATGAACCACACTCCCCAGCATTTATGTACATGTCCAGGTGAAGTTCCTTTTACACTCAAATCTGGGTTTGTCCTGTGATTTGCTTCTGGTCTAACAGAATGCTGTGGACGTGACAATGTGTGATTTCAGTGTCAAAGTCACAAGAAGCTTGTGGCTTCTATGTGAGCCTCTTGGAACCCTTGTTCTTTGGGCTTTTCCTCTTGAGATGTTCCATTTTGGAACACAGTTGCCATGCTGTGAGAAGTCCAAACCATATGGAGAGGCCAAGCGTAGGCCTTTGATATCCCAGTTCAACATTCAGCCAGCAGTCAGCATTAGCTGTCAACCATGTGAGTGAACCATTTTAACTGTCCAACCCAATTGAGCCTTCAAATAACTGCGGATAATTGCAAATAACTGCCTACAATTACATGTAAGATCTCAAGCAAGAAATACCCAGCTGAGAACAGTTTAACACACAGAACCATCAGAGATATAAACCATTTTTTTTTTTTTTGAGACAGAGTCTCACTCTGTTGCCCAGGCTAGAGTGAGTGCCGTGGCGTCAGCTTAGCTCACAGCAACCTCAAACTCCTGGGCTCAAGCAATCCTTCTGCCTCAGCCTCCCAAGTAGCTGGGACTA